>JABUQX010078969.1:0-26123 GCA_015478945.1 Trachelipus rathkii | reverse complement strand
CGGTTGCTTGTTATTTCGCCCATAACTCGCCCATCCTACAACACTAGCAGATTTATTTTGTATAACCATCTTCTTGTGAGTGTTTAATGTTTCCTCGAGTTTTCCTTATATATCATTCTCTCTACCGACCTTTTCATGCAGTGC
Organism: Trachelipus rathkii; assembly: GCA_015478945.1. NCBI lineage: Eukaryota > Metazoa > Arthropoda > Malacostraca > Isopoda > Trachelipodidae > Trachelipus > Trachelipus rathkii. The sequence goes on along the minus strand of JABUQX010078969.1, from coordinate 25,979 downwards.
TTCCCTCTTGTGCTCAGCTGGGACTCTCAGCTTTGCTGTGCTTACAATATTTAGATGTCAGATAAAATCACACATTTCTTCTGATGTTTCATTCTGGATAATTTCCCTTCCGTTATTGTGTAGATAAAAATTTTCCTCACGGGTATGTTGTTCACAGTACACTGATCCATACGTATCTATGATCTATACCCACTAGACTCTGTCTGGTCTTTTTCGCCTTACTGCTCCACTGGTGCTTGATGTGCTAATTATTACCTGTCAGTTCGGTTCGTATATTAATAGGGTAATCTCTTTACGTCCCATCAATATCTACCATGTCTATCGACAATCAATCATTAAACCTCGTTGCTCTTCCAAACCCACTATTGGTCTACTCAGTATTACATGGAGTAAAACTCAATCATGAACTTGGAATGAACAGGAATGATGCCTTTAACAGAGGACAGCAGAAATGGGCTTTTTGATTTTGGAGAGAGAGTCGAGCCAAGCAACTGTGGCGCTGGAAGTGGGGAATACAAACCAAGGTGTGTTATCTTCATGTATGAAGGAAAGTCTAGCACCTTTCTTGTGTAAAGGGGATAATTTAAGGATATTATAACGGTTGTTATGAACCGTGTCCAAAAGCATGTAATTAGGATTCTGAGCACTCTGCAGAATCGGTTGTCCTATGGCAAACGGTTTTGGGTTTGAAAACGAAAGATAACTTGTTACACATGATTGTATTCTCTTCGAAGAGAGAGTGGCATCACATTTAATTCAACTTCAAGGCTTACCCGGGGTGACGATCGGAAGGTTCCAGTAGAGATAGGAATCGCCTCGTTTTGTATGGATCCAACAGATGCAGTAGAGTAGGGGAGGCCTTACCATATACTACATAGCCATATAGTCAAGCTTCTTGATCGAACTAGCCGGTCATATTATTAGACGTAATAAAGGGATTGTGTATCAGGCCCCAAGAATTTTGAGGGCGAGAGGATGACCGAGGAAGATGATCGCGATGACAAGTTGTATTCAGGTGTTTAATATGTGTGGGGCATATGTCGTATGTCAAGTGATCATCTAGAATGAGTCCTAAGGAATTTGACCTGTGAGTAATAGGAATAGGCGAACCATTAAGGTTAGGTTCGCGGGGAAAGAAGGTGGCAAGTTCTTCGTTTCCCTTTTTCGTAAATCCTTGCTGAGGGTTTTGGTGGGGAGAAAAATGAAGCCATGGGAGCTAGCCCATTGTGAAATATTTTCAATTTAGCTAGTGAAGTTGCTGATTTTGAGAACGGGCAGCCTGGTACCACGGTATGTATAATGGCCTCTAGGCATCGACATAGAAAGAATTGACAGTCGCCTGGAAATAGAGGTTAACATATCATTGAGCATAGTAAGTATAATCTTAATACATCTACCCTCGCGGTGACGCTTCAGTCCAGTGAGTTAAAGTGGGTGTGACAGAATAGACAGTAGCACGAACTCGTGGACAGATCTGTGTAGGACAGAAGGATTTGATAAAAGAGTGATTTTCCGCCGAGAATAAGCGAATGAGTTTAAAGGAGAATCCTCTAGTTCTCCACCGTTTGTGTCGTAAGCTTTTTCAAGTTCAAAAAAGACACCAAGAACCATTCCCACCAGTTGAGATAAGGTCTTCCCGGATTGCTTCACCATCTGAGTCAGTTTTTTACCAAGGGGTCCGGCTAGCTCGACCCATTCACTATCTTCTTTGACGAGAAATACCAAATTGGTAAGTTTTTGAAAGCTTGACCGGTCTCTCCACGGAGTAACAGGGAGTCAATACATCGGCCCATTCGAATTAACCATGATTTCTCCAGTTAGATTTAACAGGTAGGGACAGTCTGGTTCTCTTGTCGGCTCGAAATTGGTCTAGTTGGTGCTTCAACTTCTGATCTTTCCAGGTTTGGGAATAGAGGAATATACTAAAGCTCTTGATGGTACAAAAGCTGCAGTCCAAATAGATTCGATCCAGATTCTGTTACATAAATCCAGCAAAAATGCTGACGCCCCCGAAGGCACATGGATTATGACGGAGCAATACATGTACTCGATGAAATCTATCTGTCTGGACACAAGGGCACCGTCTTTGCTTATTTGCGCAAAAGTGAACGCAGATTTTGATTGATCTGCAAGTGACAACCCAAGCACGGTCATAAGCGCGCTATGATCTTGACCCCTTTCAGCTGTGGAAAGTCTGATGGGTAGTGGGCGTGTTCATTTTCTCAGTATCTTTTTTCTGAAATGGCTTCTTATGCTGTTGGCCTCTCAGAATGAATCTCAGATGCCTCACCGCAAAGCAGTATAATTCTAACGCATCGCGCTTTTTACCTTCTCGCAGGAGCGGAATATCGTCATCCCGCCTCTTGATGGGTGATTATTGGATCGACACGAATGAAATTTTCTGTTGTGTAACTCTTCCCACTAAAGGCAAAGGGGACGATAAGATATATTGGATCTATTATCAACAACGTCTGGTATGTAAAGGTTCGAAAATATTGATTTCAGCGTATTTTGAACGATTAAATTCGCAACGAGAATCTCGCCGCCGCCTGTTTAAAAAGTAACTCAATTGTGTGGGGGTGGATAGAGTGGTCATTTTATGTATTTGCCTGTGTAGAGTTTCTTCTTGCGTACTCGGTTGGCTTGTGCTGACACTTCTTTCGATACTCTCCAAGGGGAGGGTATGGTTGCGACCGCTTCTGCCCTGAGGACATGACTGTCAGGATTGCAAGCTTCCGCTGCCCGACGTATGTACTATCTTTCTGACAGATATGTGCCAAAGCGTCATCATCACACAGTCGGCAACTCTCGCTTTAATTTGGAAAAGTGTGAGACAAGCTAGGTGATGTAGCTAGTGACCCTCGAATCTAATACAAAGGAGCCCACTCCGTCATCGATTCATAGTCTCACCTGGGTTGTTTTGCATGGGCTTGGGAAACAGAGGGGTTCATTTTCTAATGTCTCGAGTTGGGGCTGATGGATCGCTGCCTTAACAAATAATTCAATAGCAGGACCATTAGGGTTAAAAAGATCCCAAAGCCGGGTAATGGAGAGCAAAAGGATCAATACAAATAAGGAAGTGTGGCTACTGTAGTCTTAATACGTTCATAGGTAGGAGTCTCTTTGTGTTATGGCATCTGCCAGGGAAGAAGGGGGCTTTAGGAGATCTATCTCCACACGATTATGTGACTATAATGAAGTGACAGCAGTCACCCCATTAAGATCACTCTGTATAATCCACTGGAGTAGGGAGCTGTTTAAAAGATCAGCTAGTTCGAGTACCTAGTAAATTCACTACCTTCTGAGCAAGTTAGATTGAACATGATATTCCCATTGTTATAGTATGTCGAAAATGGACAAGTGAAATTTTGGCCGTTCGTACTGATGAAGTTTGGATTGTGGAGATGGGGAATAAGGGATAAATTTGTTTAGAATGAGTAATTCCTGCCCCTCCCTATCATTGTCTCACCTGCTGTGTTCTATAGAAGTTAACAGCGATTTATATTCAGGATGGGTTGAACGATAGTTCACCGATATGACATAGTCGAAAGTTCCTGCAAACGATTATACACCTTTGGTGTTGTACATATGATTTTATTAGTTTGAAAAGTTCTTTCGAATATTAGCAGTATATAGCCGACGACAGATTCCGCATGTGGAAAGTAGTCATATGAGTTTCATGAATTATACCTGAGATATATGGTAGGATCTACTATTAGAAGGAACAATTGTCTCTATGTGACTGGGTGGTAATGTTAGAGGTAGGTTCAGATTGAGAGGGAAGGTTGCAGACGTGAGGTTCTCGGCGAGGAGGGGGAACAAACCCTGGGGGGAAAGGGTAGTCATACCACAGAAATTTAGGTTGATGATTGGGACCTCATCATTATAGGGAGATTAGGGACGTTTCAGATGTATTTGGTGAAAGAGCTTCACCATGAATGCGAGATAAGTTGAAATTCAACTTGTTTATGTGGGTTGGTTGGTATAGAAGAAGCATTCGTATATGTTCATATTTATTAGTGGAGAACGGGATTATCAGTATCGTTGGCAAAGCAGAATTGCTAGGAAAGCTCGTGTGGTGTAGAGACATACGAAGTTGTCTCAATGAAATGAAGGAAGGTGATGTAATGGTATGGGGTATTTGTCTGTTTGAGAAGTTTGTTGGAGAGTTACGACATCGATTTCCAAATAATGGGATTCGAATGAAATTCTGGCTCATGCCTTCTAACACAACTACGTTCCAATTGATCCTTATGGAATTTACTATGGGAACAATTGAGCAGTTTGAGATTGGAGAAATGGGTAGTCCTTGGGTCGTAGTCTTCATGCCTTCCAAGACAGACGAGAGCCTATAGTCTAGCTGTTTGCGACGTTTTATGTTGTACAACAGTTTTCCATTCTCACCTTTACTCGGTAAGACTGCCACGGTCCCAGCATTCCCAAAGACGAGATGGGTTCATCGCTATCTCAAGCCCGAGTATTGGGAAGCTGATTATCCAAATTCATCTTCGTAGGCGATATCGTAGAATGGACCTTAGGAGCGCTAGATAAAGGAAAATCGTGGAGGAAGAGTGTTATAGGAAGATTCAGAAGAGCTAGAACTGACTTGTAGACTATTAGATGATTAGATGGTTGGTTGGGTTGTTCAATAGCGGGATTTGTTTGGGTACGTCCTTTTTGAAGTCTTTGCTTTTCTGTTCACGAAGGTAGACTGAGTGGCATGGGGGAGCGGTTCTTCGAGTGTCTTAATTTTTTACATCTGTTGGTGTTACTGTGTTTTTTCGTGTTACTAAAATTCGGGTTCGCCTCTATACCTTCTTCTAACGAAATCATCACTTTAACCTTCGGCCGGGACTTATTTCTTTTCTGTGTGTTTTGACTTACATCCTTTTTCCAGGGATTGCCGATTCAAGTTGCGGAGTGTGAATGATAGGGACCAAAGAGGACCTTTCCTACTTGCTTAAGTTTTTGGGCCTGAATCCAAATTAGTCAGTGAGTATTAGGGTACAGTGTGTCTTGGCAGGAAATGTTTCGTCTCCATAATTTGTTACCTTGGATGATTGCCAGAGCTTGTTGTGTCTCGAAGTACGACCACTTCTAGTTTGACTGAGGTTAAGTACCTCCAGGATAGCCGCTTGTTTTGATAGCTTTTTTGGATCGGAAGATTGAATCAAGGGCTGTTTTTGTACTTCTTTGAGAGTTTGGTATCTCACCATCCAAGTGTTTGGGATGTAGGGCCCGGTTACGGCTAACTAGCTATGCAAGTACATGCTATGAGTCTTATGAACTTTAAGAGAGGAGTTCTGTCTACGAACTCTAGGGTGGTGATTGGGGTATTAACACACGGAGGCGTAGGGGCAGCTGTAATTTTAGGCGAATTTCACTTGATTTTGATCTGCAGTCCTGGTAATTTTTCCCTGAGCTGGTCTGTATAGCTATCTCTCTCTGCTTCCAATTTGTGTATGGACATAGCTCTAAAACCTCTGTTTAAAGCAGGTTTAAAGGACGGGCATTTGAAAGAACGAGCACTGTAGGGGTCCAATCTTACAGTTTTCTACAGTAGGGGTATTTTCACATGGGAGTGGTAAATAATTCTCCGCAGATTGGGCATATGTCATTCTCTGGTCCCCTACAGTATTTTCGGGGTGACCAAACCGTTGACATTTGAAAACAACGTCTGGATGTAGGGTCGGGGGATTAAACGTGCGAACACTGTGACTTGTGAACCCATATTTTGGCCTTCCGGCTGTAGTCTGTGGGATTAAGGTGGTATAAACAGTCGCACGTTAGAACGGGAGGGATTGGCTCTTGTCCCAAGTGTAGGTGTTCTCGTGCAGAGGTGGGAATCTTATTAAACGATATTGTAACGGAAATCTTCTTGTTGTTCTTCCAAAATTGAACAGCTGTATCTCGTCTTTCTGTTCATAACAAATAAATAGTGGCCTTATAGACATGTGTTAATAATATTTCATCAAGAAAATGAAACATTTTTGTAAAGATTTAATCGATAGCTAATTAGGAATGACAGAATTGTGACGTTTGGATTTCAGGTTGAGGCAGCTTCTTACCGAGAATGGAATCCCATATCCTTCTAATCCAAGAGTGTGCACTGGTAGGGTCTTTCAAATTCCTAGGACCCCAACCCACAAACGGAGGACACCTTTTTCATAAGTGCACCTACTGAGAAGAATGGTTTTCTGTGCTCAGTAAGAGATTTGACGGTAGTGGATCGCAATAATTAATATGAATACATCTGGGATGATATGTCTGCTGACATTCTGGAGGGGGGTGCAGCATTATGAGTAAAAGCGAGTGAGAAAGACTATAACTGTGGGCACCTTTTGCGGGATTGCCCGGGCCTTTGGGGGCATCTGAGGTGTTCGGGGGTTGCTGGTCGACGAAGTTTATTGAAATTTTGTGAAAGGACCCTCAGGTGTTAGAGAAGGATGAAAAACGGAACTACCTTCTGGTCTAGAAGTAGTAGGGACCGTAAAAGGTAGGGTAGGCTGCGGTACCTGGACCAAGATGGTAATTGTTGTTGATGTTGTTAAACTCACCTTTGTTTAAACACACGTCATTTCATTTAAAGACTTTTCCATAATTTTTTTACCACAAACTATAAGTTCTCCATGGATGAACAGCATAAAATAAAGCAAATGAGACATAACGTAAATAACAGGATGGGCTGAAAGGCATATTTCTTAAGGAAGGGTAATCCTTCTCTCCACAGCAGGTCACAGCCAGAGACCTACACAATAACCCGGACCCCACCCCGTAGGTTGGGCTGTGGATGTGGCCGGAAGATCCTCCCAAAACCTTACGTGGGTGACCCACCCGGCGTACCACATGGCACCTATAGTCTTCGCTTAAAGTCCGAGATTATACACACAAAGTGTGGAACGGCCTCCATGAGTGGTTAGCAAAGAGTTCGGGTTCTTTACAATTGGCGGCCCGGTCAGAGGTGAGCTTAAAAGACCGGTTTTTCAATGGTACCCTCATCCACGAGGAGGAAGTGTGGGGTGAACTAAAAACCCATTGCAGGAAGAGAAAACCGAGATAGGCCCTCGGGGCTGTTGGGGTGGGGAAAATGACACGAGGTCAACCTTAATAAATAATTAATGGGAGACTAATGGGTGGGAATTCAAAAAAAAAAAACAAAAAAAAAAAAAAAAAAAAAAGAGGCAAGAACGGTTTGGAAAGTGGATTGAAAGAATGGAAAAATTTATGAAAAATGGAGAGGAAAAGAAGGTTTTTGAAAGGGAATTAATGCACAGTGCAATATGTGATATGCACGAATGCACAACAAATGTCTAATTACACTCGTCTCGGGGACGGCAGGGGACCACAATAAGAAGAACCGTTCGTGCATTGGTTCTCACCGCTACATCATGCACACATGTTTGTGTGAGCAAACTAAAAAAAAAAAAAATAAGAGGCTAAACCAATATATTTGTAACCTTCCGGGCATATATAAACCTTATATCTATATAATATATATATTATATATATATATACATATATTATATATATATATAAATTATATAATTAATACTAATTATGATAGGTATTAATATAATATAATTATATAAATTTTATTATATGATATATATATATATACTTATTAGATAATATTATGTAAGGGGGGCCTGTCACACCCTGGTTTAATACAATAGTAACTGATGGTTATATCTATACTGATATAACTAACATTTTTTTGTAAATTAAAAGTTTAACCAGGACATTATTTTGTTATTCTTATATATTATTTCATCTATCAATGTATTTATCATTATATATCTATGTAATTATTATTCAACTTTCAAATATCAGCATTTATCTTTACTGTTATCATTATTTCTCTTATAATATACCCATTCTGATTATTATTCAGAAATATATTTATTATCATTTATTCTTAGTTATATTATTCTGAGTATATATTGTCACAATTAAATTTCTTGGACTGTCTGCTTTGAATGTTATATAATACTTCACTCGCAGAGGATGAGTGCATATACTTTTTCTATTTATATTTTAGTCTTAAGTTCCTTTCTAATTTTAAGTATATGAAAGTTAATTAGAAAAGTGGAAAAACTAAAAACGTTTAAAACTTAAAATATTAAAATTCAGTGCAAAGACATCTTCTTAACCCCAAGTGAATAAAAGAATACGAAATCCCCTCATTGTACTTAAAGGGTTAGTATTATTTACCTTTCATAAAATAAAATATAAAGTTAAAAAAAACTAGAATATAAATACTATAACAAAATATTATATATCATATAACTTCTAGGGTCAATCCTGGAGCTGATTTACTTCTTCCTTTCCACGGACAAATTATCCCAAAACTGTGCCGACTTTAGTTCTGGATTTATTTAAAATAGACTCAATGCATGGGGTTTTGGGAAATATTCCTATTATGGGAGTCACTATCATAACTATTTTTATCACTGTAATTGATAATGAAACATTTAATCAGTTTGTATTTATTTAGCTAGTATGCAGGAAATAATAGAAAAAATATAATTAAGAAAAGACTGAAGATATAAGAAAAGAGCACTTAATACAACAAAATAATATCCCAAATAACTACAATGAGAGCAAATACATACACACAGACAACGTACACCTACATACTAATGATAATATCATAATAAGAAATCTGGAAGATGTCCTAAAATCTAAAATATCTTAGTTAAGTTTATGTATTATTCTTCATATTTTGATACACTCATGTATATTATAGTGGGAATGGTTATGTATAATTGAAAGAATCTAAATCAACAACAATAAATTAAACAGGATAAAATACACCAGTCCTTGAACCAGGAAACCAGGGATGTATCAAGAAATCATAATACTATGATTAATTTATTTAAAATTAAATATCCTGAAAGTCATGTTGCTTTTCAAGTAGTAACCTTATACTCGTATAATTAAAAAAATACAAACACAAAACTAACAGTAATAAGTAAATCAATCAATAAATGGACCATGAGATATCTATAAATTTTTTTTTGATTATTTCCTTAAAATTAAAGCTAATTTTTTGCTATTAAAAAAATAACTTGTAACGATATATAATAATATGATCAATTAATATAATAAATATAAATAATTAAAAAAAAAAAAAATATAAAACAAGTTGATATTGAATGTCGATTTCATAATCATCTATAAAATTCTTCTCATTCTATGAATAATATAAAAATGATAATTAAAAGATAATGATAAAAACATAAAAAACAAACAACAAGTTACACAAACACAGAATGCGTGATCAGCACAATAGAACGTAGAAATGAAATGTATCTCCAGCGCATATAATAGCTTACCGCTCACAGTTAGTGAAATTCGTTGAACCCACACTAAATACGTGCTTCGAAAAGTTGTGAAGAACAATAGGAGAGCATAACATTAAACATACAACATTTATATACAAGAGATAACAACACCTAATATATATACATGAAGCTCTATTATGTTTACTCATAAGAGATTATTTAGATATAAATATAAATTTAATATCTATATACTATTAAAATTTAAATCCCACACTCTAAGATAGAATACCAAAATAAAAAACACATAAATAAAATAAAAATATCTTTAAAAATTATTTGTGGCCTTCTATACACAAAACAGATAAGCTCAGAATACAAAGAATTAAACGTAATAGTCGGTGACAAACATATTAATAAAAAAATGCCTTTCGAGTTTATATACTTATTAAAATACATTATAATATAAATAATAATATATAATGCTTATTATTTAATACTATATATATATATTTTAAGATTAATAATACTTATATTATATATATATATATAATATATATACTATATATATTATTATTATATATACTTATATATTATATATATTATATTATATATATATTACTTATGATATAAAATATAATATATATTTAATATTATATATTATTATAATTGCTATTACATTTTTAAATTTAAAAAGAGTTCCTATTTTATTATTAAATAATAAATTTGTTACATTTTTCATTATATCTTCTAATATTGTCAGTGTGTTTTATGAAATTTAAATGAGTTCGTGGTGGTCCTTGGAAAAAAAAACCAGTGAGAAACAAAAACAAAAACAAAATTAAGGGGAGTCAAGCAAATGGAAGACGCAGTAAAACAATTATGCGCTATGTAACACACAGAAGTGCAATCTACACGTTTATTTAAAAAACCACCAACAGGTCAATGGTGAACGGCCAGTGTTATACATAGCCACTCTCACCGCTCATACAAAGGTATTATAACCATGAATTTACCGCAACCGAAAAATGTAAATTATAAAGATCAACTGAATCAAACACGGTAGAACAAAAACTTAAGTCTAGGAAAAAAAAGTAAGCCTTAAAATATATTTCCTTATATACTAAAAATTATCTCAATCTACTATGTTTGGTATTCTTATATTTCTTCCAAAAATCGATCTTGTATTTAGTCTTTTTTAATATTTCTCTTTTCAGCTTCCATAACAAAGTTTCTACAACGTTTTCCTCACAGTTCTCTAATTTCTCATCTCAAATCTATTGCACAATTCTACTTCACTTGAACTCACTCATTAAATCAATCAAGTTTCCTCCTACAATTATCCTCACAGTTCTCCAACATACTTCTTCTAAAATTCTCCTCTCTACACCCAATTCTCTATAATCCTCTCAATTCTCCATCCTCTAATCTTCCTTAGATTTCCTTTCTATCATTACTTCCATTTCAGCTCCTCTTTTCCAAACTAGTCATTATAATTTCCATTTTCGTTCTCTAATATGTCCCATTCCTTATTATTCAGATTGTTTCTGATGCTTTCTGAAATGCAGAATAAGTCAAAAAAAAAAAATAAACTGCGAAAGAAGATACTATTCAAAAATATCATAGCAATCAAAAACAAAAATTCAGCCATGAAAATTACACGGTATTCACACAGTCTGGTAATTCATGAGCATATAACTTAATATATAATAAATAATAATAATTATAATAATAATAATAATAATACTAATAATAATAATAATATAAATTTAATTAATAAATAATAATAATAATAAGTTTTATGATTTATAAGAAATTAATAAGATTGAAAAACTTAATACTTATATACTTAATAATGAATTCAAAAATTAAATAATAATCTATAATTAAAAAAATATATATAAAAAATAAGATTTTATAACTAAGTGAATAAATCAATGATAAATTAAATTAATAAATGAATCAAATGTGATAATGAAATTTGTATAAAAATTTCTAAGTATGATTTAAAGATCACTATGGTAAACCTATGATAAATATATAAAATGAATTAAAATATTGAATTTTGCTGATAATGTGAAAAAAAAAAAAATAATTATTAAATAAAAAATTAATTAACCTAGTCTTAATGTGCCTACCTGGGTAAGTTGACCCAGTTTTTTTCTTCACACACAGACAATCAACGGAATCCCTATTTCACTCCCGTTTCACCAGATCGACCTCATGGAAAATAAAATTCCAACTAAGAAAATAAAATGATACCAAGTTTTATATAAACCAAATCTATACCTTCGTTACAAATCAGAAAAACACAATCCATGTCATGCAAAAATCAACATTTATACATTTTACACTCAATTAAATGGGAAGGTCAATCAGCTGGACTTAAATGGCTAAATTCGAAACAACGACCCTCTGAACAAAAAGAACTTCTCAGAGCTTCTTAGAATAAAAAACAACAGGCATTTGCCTTCACTGTTAAAATCGATAATAAAATAAATAAAATAACCAAAAATTTAGGGTAATAATAATATAAAGAATAATAATGAATCATAATAAATAAGGTAGTAATTAGTAATATTGTTGATAATTACCTTGTCACACGTAATCGGTTGAAAATAGTGAGAACGTCTATATGGTGTTGGCTCTTCTTTTGCCACTTTATCAAACAGTTCAGAAAGTAAATTAAGTTATGTCTTTCTTTTTTTCTTTTTACTTTTAACCGTAGAAAAATTTATGGAATATAAATAAATAAACACATTTCCCGATTATAATAATAATAATATAATGAATTAATAATATAATAATAACTATGTAATTAAAATTAAATGAAATATAATTAAATTATTCACAATCAAATAAAACTTTCATCTGAAATCCATGATAAAATTCCTGTTGGTGGACGTTGCTGAGGCTACCCCTATAAAAAATAAAACCGGTATAATTGTTGTGAGAAAAAAACAAACAAAACAAAAAACAAAATGCATAAACGAAATCGCCTTTAATGGACTTTATAAACAAGAGTTGTTTGCTTTTATGAAATTGTAAAGCAGCTGTGGGAGCATTCGGAGTTGGAACAAGAAAATGTTCCGGAACTGCTCTGGAGCTGGAACTAGGATCCCCTGGGTTCGTCGAGCTGGAGCCGGGCATCGTAAGCAGATCCAGAAGCTGGCAAGACGCCGGGAGCTTAGGACACTCTGGAATGCTTTGTGAGCTTGGATGCTGGGGTCTTTTTGGAGCTTAGCCCAACCCTAACTAAAGCTTATATATTATATAGTAGGTAATAATTATATATAATAAATAATAAATATACTATATATATATATATATATATATATATATAGTATACTGATATATGGCAATTAACTATATATATATATATATATATATATATTATATATATATATACCGCATATATATTATAATATATCATATAGATATATATAAATATATATAATAGTATATATATATATATTATTAATATAATATATATATACTACTACTATATAAAATATACAATATATTATATATTATATATATAAGGTTATATACTACGCGGTGTATATAGATAATTATATATTCCTATATTGTAATTACGAGCTATTATATATATATATACTATAACTTATAATATCCTATATAATATATATATATATATATATCATACTCGTAGTACTCACCTCTAGTATTAGTGCCTAATATACCTACCATAGGTTACCTTATATATAAATATATATATATATAATAATATATAAATATAGTATAGTATATAATATATATATCTATATATAATAAGTATATTTAATACTTAGGGTGAGTAAGTATAGCAGTGTGATATATATATAATAATACCTTTTTCAATATTTATATAGGTAGTATTACAATACATATATATATATTATATATACTTATATATATTATATTATATAATATATATTTTTTTTTTTTTGTTCTGATAGCTGTTCGAAAGCTCTAAAATTAGGTCATTATTAAATGAACAGCATTGTTTATTTTATGTATTTTATTTGTATTGCTTTTCACAGAGTTTGGATTATGATCCCAGCCTAAACAGTTTGTGGAGTGATGAACGCCGAGAAAGAGGAATAAAGTTTGAATCATGGGAAAATTTTATGAGATGGATTGTTTGTATGTTCATTGGCATCATAACGGCATTCATTGCATTCTTACATGACTTCTGATATTACTACTTTTTCCTTATTATAAATATTCTACTTCTTCAAATGCAGGACATGAGAGATGTCCTTCATAGGAACTGTTGTTTATTTTAGCGCCAATTCATTAACCTGTGTTAATGCTCAATAGGAATTTTTACATTACTTTGCTGTAATTTCATTCGTGGAATCATATTTGATGGTATTGTTTATTTATTATTATTATTATTATTTCTATTCTATTTATTTATTATCATTATTATTATTATTTATTTTATTTATTATTATTATTTTTATTATTATATTATTATTATATTATTTATTATTATTATTAATGGTTTGGCATGCACCCGATTGATTTGAAAAACGGATGGCTTAGCAGGTGCCCTTTTGTGCTTTGCCAGAAGGAATGACGAGTATGGTTAGGAAATGCATTGATTCTCTGATGAGGAGAGACCCAATTTTTAGGCATGTTACGTAAGTAAATAATTCTAATACATTCTTCAAGCTCAAGAGAATCCATAAGATTATAAACGAGAGTTGAGTTTATATCAGTAAGAGATGGTATTCAAAGTGAAGATGATTTGATTACAATTTTGTTTGTAAAGAAGCTGCTTATTGAAGTATGTAGATGGGTGAATATCACAGATTCATTAGACTGCTTTCACTAACAAGCAAAACCGCGTCTATATTAAAAAATGGAATCCGTTAGTTTATTGATTGGAAATTATATTGGCCAATTTGCTAAGGTCTTGATGACGGTGTGAGACGTCTCATTTTTTCTGAACGTGTTGTTGGATCAAAGCAAAATTAACTTAATAACTAACGTCATATAAACTAAATTTAATAAATTAATAATGTATAATTTAATTTTTAACATTTTAATCCCTATATATATAATATATATATATAATATATATATTAAATAATATATATTCAATATATATTAATATTATATATAGATAGATATTTAGATCTACATATAGTGTCCACTCTCTATACAAATATATCATGTATTTACCTATATATATATATATTATATATATATATATTAATATATAATATATTAATAAGATATTAATTTTCTCATATAATAACTATATTTTATAAATATTTCTATATCTCTTATATATATATAATATATAATAATAATATATATAAAGGGTTCGAAATAAAAACACCGTGGTTGGACTCACCATAAAAAACATCTCCCAGACTCAGTCGGCTTTTTTTTTTGGGCTTTTTGGGTTTTTGGGCTTTTTAAAATTTCTAATACTTCATAAGAAGACTAATGATAATTTTTAAAGTAATAATTTGGAATTTATGAGATTTAAATCCAGATGTCAGTGTGTTCGCAATGTTGCAATAAACCACACTAACGTAAATTAACAAATAATTTGGTAACAGACATTATCCAATTCCCTTCTGCTGAACTGAATGTCATTGCCTAATTGGTGAATACTTGTAAAGGTAAATGCAATGCATTGCTTAATACAGAGGTTAAAAGGTTGATTAGTTTTGACATAACAGGTACGATTTTGCGTCAAAAAATTAAAGTAAATATTTAAATATTTATTAATATTTAAACTTTTATATATTTGTTTCATAATCTGAAGCTCTGGGAAGCTAGTAAGTTAGCACTATCAATAGTTCAGTAGCTGTTACTAGAAACTAGGCAGACTTGCACCAGACCTTCCTTCAAAGGAGCATCCCACTCATACCTATACCAGGTCTGAGGTTTTATTGTATAAATCCGGGTAAAATTGGAATTGGAAAAAAAATTACAGTTAAATAGGAAGTCTTTGAAAAACATTCAAAGCAAGGGATTGTAAGAAAATTCAGGGATTTATTTAACCTTATAAATTATTATATATATAATATTATATATATATAATAATGAATATATATATATAATAATTATATATATAATATATAATTTATATACTACTATATTTTATATTCTATTTTATTATATAAAATATATAATATATATATATATATATTATTATATATATTAGTATTATATATATATTATATATTATTAATATGTATATATATAATTAGGGTTTGGTATATAGTATTCCCGAGCCTGCCGGCCACGGAACCGAATTAAGCCAGGAATCACAAAAAAAAATTCCGGCCGGAACCGGGAAAAAATATAACTTTCCTTTAACTATAAAATGTAAAAAAAATTAATTCTATAAACTTTCCAATATTAAAATCAATATATAATATATATATATTTATTATAGTGCTCATATATATATATATAATTTATAAAAGGGGTTACATGAATTTCCTATTATATATAAAATATATAATAATACAACTGAATTTTGCCTATAATAAATAATTATAACTAATATCCATAAAACACATATAAATATATATATATATATTATATATGTTATTATATATTATATATATATAAAACATAATTAATAAATATATATTATACCAAATCATATACTATAACTTAATAACAAAACAAAAGTACGGCCAGCCCGGTAACTTACGATTTTTTCCCTGGGGAGGATCTTTGGCAAAAATACTATTAAGTCACTCAAAATTTATACATATCATAATCAATATTATATAATATATATATATATATATAAATATAATATAATAATATATTAATAATTAATATATATATATATATATATAATATATATATATATATATATATTATATATATATATATAACTTACACTTACCTTTAAAACCTGTAACAAAGCGACAAAGACTTATTTAACAGAGGGATTCGTCCCCATTACTATATAAAACAAAATCCGAGTTTTGTCTTTTCGGCCCACTCACGTTCAATTATTTCCATTCTAAAAGAAGACCGCGGTCGCACACGAGCATTCTGTTCGGTTCTCAATTCTCTCACACCAAAAACATCGTCCGAGATTAACGGTCATCACCTCGTGCTACGAGGCCGAACAATTGTGGTGGAATACGAGAGGTCAATTCTCTCTAGCATCTTCCGTTTTTTTTTTTGTTTTTTTTTTTTCTTTCTTTTTTTTTCTACAGATCGCGCACCACTCACGGGCTGCGCCCTTCTCAAGGAGGGGGCGGAAAAATAGTACCATAAAAAAGAACCCGATAGTGCCCCAACGTCACGTCGCAGAGATGGAGGGTCACGGAGTTAGAAAGTAGGGGACAGTTTATTAGTCTCTTAGCCTTAGACTCGACCCTATCCAATAGATGAGTGGAGCTAGAGTTCCCCAAATGTGAGAACAGTACTCCAAACATGGGTGGATAAGGCCCTTATATAACTGGATTAGCTGTGCAAAAGAAAAAGATTCCCTCAGTCTAAACAGAGCTTTCAACTTCCACAGTATAAATATATTAACAGACAGTAGGTCAGATTATCGGGCAAATTGCGAATATGCTCTTCAAAATTCAAAATTTCCAATGGTAGTTTTCGAAAGAAAGCCAAGCCTTCATTTGCCTACGTCAAAATGTAAAAAAGGCTGTGATTGGTTCATAACAAACAAATTTCTAAATTCCTTTTTTATTGGCATCCTACTCTTTATGGCATTTGCGAACATAACGCAATTAAATAATTTTTATAAAAAAATGTTAATCATTTTCCTTCAAAGTATTATTACCACAATAAATTCTAAAATATTTGTGAAAATAAAATTAAACCTTTGCTGCGTACTAAGCCATATTAAATTTGTTTTAAGTCTGCAGAGCTCACATTTACTTCGTCTTACAGGCAAGGACATGCTGGCCATGGTGCAAGTGGCCGGATAAATTTAACGTTCAGGTGCAGCCCTCGTCTCGTTCCTCTTTTGCAACTAACTATCAACATCACAATATTCAGCTCAGATACTCTCTTCTTATTGGACACCGGCGCCTCCGTCTCGAGCCTACCTTCTTCAATGGTAACCAATATGTCCCTATTTTCAACTAATGTCAATTTTTCCGCAGCCAATGGCTCGCCTATCAAGTTTTATGGTGAAATAGGGACATATATAACGATCAAGAAGCTTCATCGAGAATTTAATTGGACTTTCATCGTAGCTGATATCGCGATGCCAATATTGGGTATGGAATTTCTACATCATTACAACTTAATCATCGATTGTGGGAAGAAAACTCAGCAAGACACGAATGCGTCCCTTTCTATAGCACACCCTCTTTTCCACACGTCGTGTTCGCGCGGAGTCTGGCTTACAAATCAAAGTGACATTGTGTGGCTTCACGTTCATTTTTTTCTTAAGAGTTCCTTTTTTCTAACTTCAGACCAAAAGGGCACTTAATCGATAATCTGTCTCTTCAACGCAAGGACCTTGTCACTACATAAGGACTGGACATTCTCCTCCAGTGTTTTGGCAAGACCTCACCTGGTTCTTCCCGAAAGAAAAACTAAGCAGCATAAGCAAAATTCGGCACTCGCTTTTAGAAGATATAGAAATCATCAACCTTCCAAGTTCTTCATTGGTGCTTATTCCGCTCCATCTGGCGCCAAAAGAAACCCCCTGGAATCTGGGAAGAACCTTGTATGATTACCAGAAACTTTGAATGCCATTACATAGAGGGATGATATCCACTTCCTCACATCAAAGTCTCTTCGCAACGTTTACATTCGATCAGCTATCTTCGCTCAGTAAAATAGACCTTTCAGAGGGCATTCTCCATCAAATTTCAAATACAGACCAGGTGTAACATCGTGAAAGACAGCCGTTTAACATAATCCCTTTCGAGCCAGGTAATTGAATATCGTTTTCTATGGCGTTTGGGTTTGAAATGCTGAACCTACATCTTTAACGCATAATGGACATCCATCTTCACAATCTCCCGTTTTATTACGCTTCTATCTTACTAGCATGACTTGGTAAATTTATTGCATTAGACTCGGATTATGCCAAGGCAACTTGGATATGTTCGCGGAGAACATGAGAAATTCTCAGGGCTTAAGCCTCGTATACAGAAATTTCTTTCAAAATACTCACCTTAGAATAAAATGTTAACATCTTTTCCAACGTCATTCTCTTCAACTATTTGGGATATCTATATTATTCTCCAGAGAACTTTCTCCTCCTTTCAGAAATTTCCTAAGCTACCCTCTCCGGAGCAGTTCAAGCAGTCTTAGAAGATTTTTGGGGGAATGATTAGGATCTATCGCCGTTTTATCCCGGTTGGGCTCAAAGCTCGTTTTCTATGTCGAATAAAAGCAAAACGACCATCCAAAAAGAAAAAGTCCCTCACTTGGACACAGAATGAAGAGGTTGTCTTTGTGAATCATGAATTCAGGCTTTTCAAAGGCCACATACTCTTCTTTCATTTTTTTGCCGGATGTTACCCATCTTTAACTTGTCACAGATAGCAGCCAGACTTCTATGGGAACAGCCTTTCATCAGATGGTTGATGGATAGCCGGTACCTATAGATTTCTTCAGCAAAAAGCTATCAAAACAGCAACGAAAATACTTAGCTTTCGACCGTGAGCTTCTAGCAGCCTACTATTCTGTTCTTCATTTCAAGCATGTGTTAGAAGGAAGGAATGTCATCTTGTGTACTGATCACAAACTTCTCGTCTCAGATTTTTACAGTAGGAATCAAGCAAAAAGTGATCGGCAGCAACGCCATCTTTCTGTCTTAACAGAATATTTCTCATCAATGACTTATCTTAAGGGTACATATAACATTGTGGCAGATGCTTTTTCCCGGATATCCTCGGTAACTGTAGATGCCTTCGATTTATCTGCCATCGCCCGTCTTCAATCAATGGATGAAGAAACTGTCATTTTTCAGCAGCGTCTTCATTCTTATCCTCTACAAGATAATCTTCAAGTATGGTGTGATACTTCATCAGCTTTTCCACGATCATTTTTGCCAAAACCTTGTCGTGAACAGATTTTCAGCAATTTTCATCAGATGTTTCATCCTGGAGTTAAAGATTCTCTGCGTCTTATCGAGACTAGGTATTTCTGGCCTAACATGGATCGTGTCATCAGAATTTTGGTTCGCTCTTGTCAGCAGTGCTAACTTTCAAAGATTCAACGTCATACTAAACCACCTATTGCTCCCATGGAAATCCGGTCACACGTTTGGAAACCGTACATATCAACATCGTGAGACCATTACCTCCATCCTCCTTGACTGATATTTCAGCTCCAGTCTTCAGGTAATCTACTCACGTGCATTGACAAGAACACTAAGTGGATAGAAACAATTCCTCTAGTAAATACGACTTCAAAATCCGTCACGTTTTCCTTCATGCAGTGAATATCAAGATTTGGAATTCCTCTTTATGTAATTTCGGATAGAGGCCCACAATTTGAAGGTGAATTCTTCACACTTGATTGGATTTGACAGGCTCCGGACAAGCGCTTACCACCCTTTATCAAATGATCAAACCGAAAGGTTTCATAGATCACTGAAGAGTGCTATCATGACGCGGGAAAAAAATTGGTTACTATCTCTTCCAGTCATAATGGTAACTCTTCGCTGCATTCCTGATGACTCCGGATTTTCTCATTTCCAAGCAGTAACCAGAAAAACTCCTCTGTGTCCTTTGGAACTTTTTCAAGCACCTAAAAATTGAGATTCTTGCAACGACTTTATGAGAAAATTAATGGCTCACATGAAACAATTGAATTTTCGACATCTACCACCGCTTCATCATATAGTGCTTCATCATATATTCCTGCCGAACTTCAAACCTCTACCCATGTCTTTCTTCGTGTTGATCGCATTCGAAGAGTTTGGAAGCACCTTATTCTGACCCTTACAAGGTTCTTCAAAGGATTGATCGCTGCTGCAAGATACAATTTCCTGATGGACGGACGAATGTCTTTTCGATTATCCGTTTGAAGCCTGCCGTACTCCTTTCACCTTTGCAGATGGTTCCCTTACCGGAGGGTAATTCGCCTTCGCAGATTGTTCCCTTACCGGCGTGTAATTAGCCTTCACAGATGGTTCCCTTACCGCCGGGTAATTCGCCTTCCCAGATGGTTCCCTCACCGGCGGGCAATTCGACCTCGCCGATGGTTCCTCAATCGGATGATGATTCGCCGAACCAAACGGTCACGTTTGACTGTGTGGTGATAGGATTGTGCTTACTGGAGCTACACGATGGTTTGAGTAGTGTTTGAAATGTTTAATTATTTTGCCACTAAGTGTGTTTGTACATTGAACTCTCTCCTGTTTTAATTGTTTTTAACTATTATGGTTTTAATATTTGAATAATTTGATCATCCTTTTAAAAGATAAGATATCCGTTTTAATTTTTAATTTTTAAACTTTTTAGTTATGTTGGATAGCAATAGTTAGTTTTTAGGATTGTGTAATACGTAGTTTAGATAGTTTTTAGGATTGTGTAATACGTAGTTTAGAGAGTACAAAGGTATATTTTTTCTTAGTCTTTTTTAACTTTAGTTCTTAGTGTTTCTATTTTTTTATTTATTTTAAACTGGGTTTATTAGCACAGCACCTACGTTTTTAGTTAATTATAATTTTTAATTATACATAACCAGTTTTATGTGAATAATTGTAATTTTTTTTTTTCGTAATTGTGAGGGTGTACGAGGGCTTAATTGTAACTTCAGTCTGAAATTTTTCAACATTTTTGATTTATTTTAAATACGGTTTTATCGTTTTAAGTTTTTAACATTTACGGTTTCTTATTAGTGTGTAGAATAATTTTAACTGTTTTTTTTTGTCTGTTTGTCTTGTTTGTTTGTTTGGTCTTGTGTGGTTGTGTGTTGCGTGTGTGATGGTCAAATTTTGCGCAGAGCGCGGGCTTTCTATAGACTTTACTAACATCCCGCGGCTTAAACTCTAACTCTGCATGTGTGGAATTCAACCACTCTTCTAACTCTAACCGAACCTTTTGCTCTTGTCTGACACACAGATGGCTAAGAATTCATTCTCTAACTCGTTTAAAATGTATCCAACTATAACTTATTTCATATTTCCGTCTAAAGGGTGGAGTATATGTGAACAGATTTTTAGCCCTTCTGTAACACGTCTCCGAGAATCTCGAAATCTCCTAACTTCGATGTTCTGTGGCTTAAAATCTTTTCTTAATTTTCATGCAATAGTTTTGTATTATGCAACTGTTCTACCTAACACAACAGATTATCGAGCCTTTTTTTAAATATCTTACTACTTTTCACCAGACTGTTATATCTCTCATCCAAATACTAAGGTTCTCTATTTAGCAAATTCTCAATATACACAACACTGAATGGTTGGGGTTCTCTCATACTGATTTAGGTGGGGAGGAGGCCGAATCATTTAGTATTCTCAAGCGATCTGGAGCAAACTAATTAAAGAACCCACACACATTCAGAATCGTCCAACCCAATTCTTGAACACACTTGACGCTATGTTTCACCACTAGTCGTTTTCTCTATAAGTACGCCACCGCTCCTGCCTATTGGTAATCTGCGCACAACCTTATCTCTCTTAATTTAATACTTTTCTCTCCAAAATCTCCATCCCGCCCTACACGTTTTTTCTGGCATTTGATCGGGCCGATTTGGGGGCCTAAGGTTGTGCTTCTCTACGCTAACTATAATTGGAAATGACTGCTTTGACTCTGTGGACGGCTTCCAGCTTCTGCGATAAGGTGGGGAAGCTGTAATCGTTGATGGGATGAGGCAGGTTCATTCCTTCATTACCTAAAATTTTCTTTCTCTCACATTTTTATTATTGTTTCGATCGTGCTTGTTTTCTGGCCATCAAGCTAGAGACAGACAGTGCGTATCGGGAGTGGATAAAATCTCGTTCTCCTATTTCTCCTATCATACTCTCGCTAATTTTCCATTCAGCTCGAAATCGTTGCGGATTTTCATGAAACAAAAGTACACAACATAAGGCTGGCATTTCATCAAGAAAAGTGCGCTAACCTCCTTGATCTCCTACTGACAAATCTTTCTGTACTCTTTGCCATAGGAGGAGGCATCTCTTGCAACTTCTGGTAAATCTGCCATTTCCTCCTCTCGTTCGTTCTGATGGTTCTGTTGCTAATTCTCCAACTGAAAAGGCCAATCTCTTCGGCCTCCTATTTTCCTCTAACTCAACCCTGGATGATTCTGGCATTCCTCTTCCTCCTCCTTCTCCTCTCAGGTGTCCTATGCCTTTGCCTGTGATTACATTTGATCGGGTGCATGGGCTCCTGAAATCTATGAACGTTAGGAAGGCGGGTGGCCCGGATGGCATTCTCCCCGATTTTGAGGGAGTGTGCTTCGTGGTGGCCTCCCCCACCCCCTCCATCCCTACCTCGCTAACCTAATATTCTCATGCTCTCAACATAACCACTTTCCCTCAGTGTTTGGAAACGCACGCACATGTCAACCAGTTCCGAAAAAAGGTTAAGCCGCTCTATCCTTCTAACTATCGCCCTATAGCTCTCACTTAAACCGAATTTGCAGTGACAGTTTCAGAGCCAAGAAACAAAATACAATGAGGAATAATGAAAAATTAATAAATATATTTATTTTGTAATTAATTTTTGACTTTGTAAATAATAAAAAATAATAAATAAATAATTTTTATATATATATATATATATATATATATATATATATATATAGTATATATATATATATATATACTATATACTGTATATACTATAAATATATACTATATTATACCTATATATATATAATTATACTTATTATTATATATATTATTAAGTATTTAATTAATTAATATATATATATATATATATTATATAATATTAGTATCCCCGCAGGGAGGGGGGGGGGTTTGATTCTTATTATGGTGTTAAGGTCGGTCTTGGCGTTGCAACTTAGGACATAGCATAGTGATAAGAGCCAATATTAGGGTGATTTTGTGGCATCCGACTACTCCGCCCCAGTTGTTAGATGTATGCGCTAGTATGGACGTGACCTTATGTCACATTACTTAAACTTTAAATTTTGCTTTCTTTCCCCTCATTTTTCAAATTAATTATATATCTTTGTCCTCCTTTTTCCACCACAATTCTACTATATATTATATATATAGTGGTAGATGGGCTTTGGGTCTCACTGCTAACTAATTATACCCTAGAGATATCTCGTGCATGCCTCGGACTGCCGGTGCAACGTTTGAAGGCACCACTAACCCCTCGTTGAGGAAGCAGATATATATATATAATATATTAGTATAGGGTATATTTATATATATATATAGTATATATGGTATAATATATATAATATATAATATTAATTATTTATATATATAATATACTAATATTATATAAGGTATAATACTATACTATATTAAATTGAACTTTTCGTCTTGACCTCGATATATCGAGCAATATTTTTATATATACTATATATATATTAATATATATATATATATATAATATGTATATATATATATATATAATATAATATATATATTGATATATAATATATATATATATATAGTAAATTCTGTGTCTAACTAACAAAACTTTATCTTAAGCTAAACTTAAAAAGCCGCCCAAGAAGGCCTAACCTAATGGATTATGAAAGCCCCCAACTAGGGCCTAACCTAATGGATTATGAAAGTCCCAACTAGAACCGGCTAACCTAATGGATTATGAGCCCCCCAGCTAAGCTCTACTAATGGATTATGAAAAAGCCCCGAACTAGGCCTAAGTTAATCTAATATTGTTCCCCCTTATGTAGGAGGTAAGGCAATATATATATATATATATATATATATATATATATATATATATATATATATATATATATATATAGTATATATAATAATATATATATAATATATATATATGATATATATAATATATATATATCAGAGCTGGGCGCGCCTTATAAATTTTTTGAGTGCGCCTGCGCCTAAGCGCCTATGCCGCCCGGACCTAGTGCGCCTAGCGCCTATATTTTTGTCACATTAGCAACCTGTTCGCCTTTGCGCCTGCGACTTTTCGCAGGCCGGTGCTTTTTGCTAAATTTATTTGCAAAGTCAACTTTAGTGTTCGATAATAAAAGCATGCTTTTATAAGGAAGAAAACACATTTATCCAATTTTTGTAATTAAAAACACCGTAAACTAATTATCCTACACGTCTCTTCTCCCGCATGTCTTGTGGTCATGTTTTACCCCCAGGAGGTTTCACCACGATGCGCTTAAGAAGTAGAAAATTTTCAGAGCCATAGTTGCACTAATTTATTTGTAGTTAAGAACTACTGAACTAGGTATATATTATAGGTAATACTATATCTATATATATATATATAGTTATATATATATATATATATAAGTTTTATATATTATATATCAATAATATATAACTGGTACAAATATATATAATACTATATATATATATATATATATATATTACATATATACTATATTTGTATATATAATGTTTATAAATAAATAATAAAAAAAAAGTTTTTTTACACTGGTTTTTTTAGAATGGATACAAGTTTGCACGCCATCCTAAGTTCTAACTTTTAAAGGGTAAAAAAAAAATCTTTGTTCTGTTCAAAAGGCGCGGTCTATAGGCGCAAGAGAACTTGGCTGTGCGCCTTCGCTTATTCCGCCTTTTTAAAAAATTGTTGCGGCCTATGCGAATTTTCCGCTTACAAATTGTATAGTGGCGCCATAACGGCGCATAGGCGTAACTCGGTGGCGCACAACGCCAAGCTCTGATATATATATATCGGTATTATAATAAATATATACCTGATATATAAAATATGTATTATTTATATATATATATATAACTCATATATATTAATTAAGGAGCGTTCATATCCTATATATAAATATATAATATATATTATATATATAATATATATATAAATTATATATATATATATATATATATTATGTGGTTTGGTTAGTTTATATATATAATGGGCATATATATATATATAAATGAATAAATAAGAATACTTAAAATTTTTATTAAAATTTTAAATTTCTTGTTATACTTTTTGCTGTGCCTAACAATGTACTTATACCAATTACTTATAGTTACCAATGTGCAATAATCATATAAATTCCATATTTAAAAAATTTAGTAAAAAAAAATCTATAAATTTAACTTTTACAACGATAACATCTTATCTTACAGTAAAATTTTAAATAATGAAATAGAAACCATCTTAAAATATAGTTACATTGGTTTATATATATATATATATTTATATTTATATATATAATAACTTCGAAAGATTGTTTTTTAGATATATATAGGAAGTTATATGCAGATAAAAATAGGTGAAAGAAATATGATTTTATTATATATGGAATAATACTTTATAATATATGCTATAAATATTAGAATTTCTTAGTTGAATCATAAATTATATTTTTTCAGGATATACTCCAAGCACTCGATATTAATTTATGTATAAGGAATATCATATAGGTCTAGACGAAAATAACGAATGTCGCATATATACGTATAATATATAATAATAATTATAATAATTAATATTTACTATATATATATATAATATATATATAATATATATACCCTATATATATATAATATATATATATAATATAACTATATTTAATATAATTATAATA
>JABUQX010078968.1:0-22832 GCA_015478945.1 Trachelipus rathkii | reverse complement strand
CCTTGGGATATTCTTTAGTAAAAGAAAAAAAAAAAAGCCAAATTTAAAAAGAAAGTCTATTTATTTTTAACGAGAAACCATAAAAGGTCTTAAATAGGCCTTCTAAATCATATTACATAATTATTAGCAATAATTATTTTTTATTTTTTATTTTTTTACATTTTCCTATCTAAATTTTACAGGATCCCAAAAATGTATTCATTTTCGCTGTAGCTATTGTATTTTTGAGATATATTATATATATTATATATATATATATATTTTTTTTTTTTTTTTTTTTTTTTACATTTTCCGCCCTAAAAATTGGACCAGCATTCCAGCAATGTATTTCCTTTTTCCCTGTGGCTATTGTAGTTTTTGAGAATGAGTTTGATGATAGTTGTCGCTCTAACCAATTATCACCTATATATTATATAATATATATATATATATATAATATATATATATATTATATATATTATATATATATATAATATTATATATATATATATATATATATATATATATATATATATATATATATATAATATATATATATATATATATATATAACTTTCTTTCTCTCTTTTTTCTAATATGTCCTATCTGTGAGTTACTATTCAACTTTTCTATTAGTATTTCCCTGAGTAATTACAAAGACTTTCTAATTCTCTTTCAAGGACAATTTTCTTCAATTGTCTTCAAAACAAATCGATAATTATCTAACCTGTATTCTTCTTATGCCTCACTATCGTAGTAGAGCTTTATTGAATCAGGACTTTCAATAATAATATATCACAATACAAGAGATAAGTCTTCAACGATGAAATACTCAATAACTGATAGAATCCTCACGATAATCGTATTCCAAGAATAGAACCAAAGACCGAACCAGGTAATAGTAAATTACCTTCTATTTATGATTTTTCACCGTATCCAGGATGTCAGGTGTGATGTTACCTTGTGAGTCTTTCTTCCCACGGGACAATTTTATTTTTCAAAATTAAAATTCTTCTTAAGATTTTTCAAATAAAAATCATATCTAAAATATTTAAACTAATTACTTTTGCCAAATAAATATTTCTTCCAAATAAATAAATAAATCTATCCGTAGTGTTCCGTGAAGCTCAGAATCTCATTTTCCATAGTCCTAATATCATAACACACGCCCCCATTAAGAAAGAAAACGGGGCTTTTCTTTTTAACTAAAACAATAATCTTTCATGTCCCGATTCTCGTTAGGTAATCTGCGGCGGTGTATTTTTCATACCCCTAATTGATTCCAGCCTAAACTTGTACTTTTGCAGAAACAATGCCCACCTCATTACTTTTGCGTTTACGTACTTAGTCTTCTGCATATAGATCAGCGGCTGATGGTCCGTCTGCAGAACGAACTCCTTCCCAAATAAATAATTATCGAACTTTCGCACTCCAAATATTATACCTAGCCCTTCTTTTTCCAACGTAGAATAAGCTTTCTCCCTCGTAGATAATTTCTTACTCGCAAATGCTATAGGAAACAGTCCATCATTGAACTCCTGCAGCAATACTGCTCCTATAGCCATATCGCTCGCGTCAGTTTGGAGTACGAATGGCTTGGTGAGATTGGGAAGCCGTAGTATGGGCTTACAGACTAACATACTCTTCAGGGTCTCGAACGCCTTCTCCTGAGCTATTCCCCATACTACTTTGTTCGGTTGCCTGTTCTTCGTTAGGTCGGTTAACGGTGCAGCTATCTTTGAGTAGTTGGATATAAAATTCCTGTAGAAACCTGTCAGTCCTAGGAATGATCTGAGCCCTTTCTTGGTATGTGGCCTCTCCGCGTCCCTGATCTTCTTCACATTGTCATCTTGTAGGCCGACGACCCCTTCAGTTCAGGCTTATGGGCCTAGAATTCTAAGGACTCTGACGGCCTATCTCGCTTTGACGGGTCTGAGAGTTAGCTAACATCTCCCAACCTACTCAACAATTCCCTAATTTCCCATTATTAGGTCCGTCCCAAGTTTCATGTAATGTACAATTAGTCGTCAGGTAACTATCTTGTACTCCTCAAACTTCTATATTTTCTCCTTCAATAAAATGTTGGGGCCCCCCCCTAACCAAGCGTCGCGCCTTCATTTACTAGTCCAAACGGCATCCTGAGAAATTCGTAGTGCCCGTCTGGCGTTACGAAGGTGGTCTTGGGTATATCTTCGTTCCTCACCGGGATTTGTCAATAGCCTTTACTGAGATCGATTTTTGAGAAGTATTCATCCTTCCTAACCTGGCGAAAAAGCTCTTCAGTAACTATGATGTCGTAGTATATGAATATCGTTACCTGTATTATCCGGGTAGTCTGTCATATCCCGGTTGGATCCATCGTTTCTTCTTCACCATCATATCGGGGGATGCGATAGGGAAGAGATCAGACTCCCTAATCACACGCATTTTTATCATTTCGGAGATTTCTTTTAAGTTTTGATATTTAAGAGCAAATGGTATGGAATACGCTTTACTTTTAGGGACTTCGATCGTCAAATTAATCTCGTGCTGCACTATATCAACGTTGCCTGCGCCCTCGGGTAAATACCCTTTGAACTCGTGTAGTACTTTCTTTTATTTCTAATCTCTTATCTTCTTCATTCTCAGGGCCTATGTTTAATATCCTCGACGCTTCCCTTAGACGTGCAACTTCTTAAGACAATCGCGTCTTCTCCTAAATCAATTTCTTCCTTCTCACACTCTTCGAAGTCTACAACTCCTAAGCACGCGATATGTTAAAACATCCGGCGTTTTCTTTCATCCCTTTTTTGTATATATATATATTGTGGTACGTTCTGACCTTCTCATTAACTTTCACCCTATAGTCATTCTCGCCATTAGTACCGACGACTTCATAAGGCCCTTCCACTGCATCAGTAACTTATTACTTTCAATGGGCAGTAATATCAATACAGAATCTCCTATTTCGAGCTTTCTCTCCTTGTGTAATTTCTTTGGTACCACGACTTGCTTGCTCGAGCCCTCCTTATCCTGCTTACACCGATAAAAATTCTCTTCTTTACATCATAGAACGACCGCCATTCTTCTTTGTTCTCTACCTCACTCAAGGCCCTGCATCTATTCAACGTCTCATCATCTCGCTGAAACTCGATGAACTTTTCACGAGTGATTCCGTCGTTACTTGGATGTTGGGTGCTTTCCGGTGAAGTTGACCCTTCATCGTGCAAACTACACGAGCGCGGCGTAACCACTTGATCAACAGGGACCTCCAATGCGCCGTCAGGCGCCATGATTTCTTCATCCTGCGAGTTTATTGCTTCACCCGCGCACGACACTACCGCTTGACCGTCGGGGTGCACCGACATATCACCATGCACTTCGGCTTCCCCCTCCAGAGAACTATCCATTGCCCTCGCGTGCGACACCCCCGCACTATCAACAGGGTCCTCTGCATTCCTTGCACCAGAAATATTCCCTATTATTAAATCATATATAGCATCGTCCAGAGCTATGGCTTCAACACGGCCCGTATAGTAAGGTGTAGTGACGTCAATCATAACCACTGGTGCGTCCCTAATCGTATTGTCAATCAGTAGTATTTGTTTTCTCTTCCCAGTTCTCTGGTCTACCGACGTATACTTTTTTTAACGATAACAGAGTCGCAACCGGTGTCCCTCAATACATTCCCCGCCATTCCATTGATCTTTCCATCGACAACAGGCATCATCTCATTCTGGACGTTGGGTCTTGCCGTACCACTCTTTACGCATGCGACTCTGACGACAGGTATCATTCTGCCGCATGCTAAAGCAATCCTATTGGTGTCGTCAACGTGTTTCAAAGGTCAGGGTCCCAACGGCAATTCAAAAATCTCCGCATTCGTGTAATCATAGGAGCAAGGTCTCATTTCCCATCGTTGAATTACAGCTTTATGGCAGCAGCCGCCCTTTTTGATCCTTCTCTCCAATTATTATTAGAACGATGTTGTGTTTTTCTATATTATTCTTTTTTTTAGGCTGTACCTCTTGCAGTCGATGGCCTTTGTCCCTTTCTTCCACATTTTAAACAAATGTATAATTTAGGTCTTTCAAAAATGTTTAAAAATTTCGATGACGTCTTTTTTCTCTTTCTTTACTAATTGTTGATGCCAAATTTTTGTTATGCGCCATGAGGTAGTTTTCCGCTTCTTGAGCAATGATATCCAGTTTATTGATCTTTCTTTCTCGTAAGAATGTTGCAAGTTCCTTCGGGCATGTGTTTAGGAACTGTTCTGCTACTATCAGATTGATGATATCATCGAAATCTTTATTTTTCTCCGCTAGTTCCGTCCACTTTATGACATATTTCTTCAATCTATCGATGAACTGTATGGGTCTTTCGTCGTTATAAGCCTTTGCACTTCTAAATTTTATCCTGTAGCCATCTTCTGTTAAATTATAGCACAACAGAAGAGCATTCCTCAGTTTGTCATAATCTTTTGAATCTTCTTTAGGAATGCGGGAATATGCAACTAAAGCTTTCCCTGTCAATAAGGCGCTAAGGTGGGATGCCCAATTCCCTCTGTCCCATCCGTTTATCTCTGCAAATCTCTCAAAGCGTTCAAGATAACAATCTATCTCATCTCTATTGTCTGCGAAATGAGGGAGCTTAGGCACCCTTTCCTTAACATCATTATTATTTACAACTTGTTGTTGATTATTGATGCCCGCTTGCAATTCCATTCTTCTGAGCTCTAGCTCATGCTCTCTTTGTCTCTCTGCTCTTGCATCCTCCCTTTCTGCTGATTCTCTTTCAGCAGCTTGTCTGGAAGCTTCTCTTTCAGCAGCTTCTTTGGCAGCTTCTCTTTCTCTTTCAGCAGCTTCTCTTTCTCTTTCAGCAGCTTCTTTGGCAGCTTCTCTTTCTCTTTCTGCTGCTTCTTTACCAATTTGTCTTTCAGCAGCTATAAATTCCTCAGTATCTTTTCCCTTTAATCCAAGATCTTGAGCGATCTTCGCTAACGCCGCACAATCCATATTTCAAAAGGTAAATTTTAATAAAGGCTAACACCTCAATGTCTGTTTCACAAGAGTTGTCTTTACTAAAAAAAAAAAGGCTGTGATATTCCTTTAGGAGCTATTTCAGACCAGACCTCTAATTTGTTGGTCGTAATATACCTCTTTTTTTACAGAAACTAATTCCGGACAGAGCCTCCAATTTATTGTCACAAGATGGATTTTGTCAAAAAAAACGTGACATTTCCCGGTTATTCGTTTATTCAAAACACAAAATAAATATAGGTCAAATTTTCTAGGGTAAAGATTTCTAATGTAGTCTTTCACTTCAACACAAGTTCGTGTGAACAATCACAAAGTCTTTTGAATTTTAAAATGCTTCTAAGTCTCAAGGTTGACCTCACAGACTATCAGCAGCAGCCCTTACTGTGTAGAAAAGTAGAATCTTCATCATGCAAGATCTCTATATACAAATCGAGGCTCTGAATATTCGTTCTCTAATGTACTTATAACAAATTCCTCAAATTCTTCTTTCTTGCTTTTCTTCACCTTCTCTTAGTCACCCAAAGATTTGAGGTAACTAAGATGAGTGTGTATATATAGTGAGCTTTGTACAAGCTATCGGTATATTAATGAAAATATCTATCATGTTAATGTAGTATACTTATTATCAAAACGTCGAAATGATTATTATAAGTCCTCAGCATTACTTTACCGCATTCCACTCTGATAACTTGATATTAATATTATGTGAGAAGCTCGTCTACTAGATTCTTATTAAATCACATCCATTAAGTGCATTACAATGGTTATCCGACGACGCAAGCCAGCTCACATATAGTAAAATCTCAATTTAAGGTTTCTCCCCTGACCCAGGGGGGCCGACAGACTCTTGTGCCCCCAATAACAAAACCCCGCCATTTCTCCTATTCCATTTGAACACCTTTCTATTCTCCTTTATCATTACATTCATTGCTGCACTCAGAACATTCGATTCCTTCACACGGTACATCCGATCCTATTTCCCAACTTCTGTCATCCGACTATTTATCTTATAGAATAGTAAGTGTAATATCTCGGTACATATATATAATACTAATATACATAATACATAATATATAATACTTACATAAATACATTAAATCTTAAAGGCATATATCATATATATCAAACATTTATACATACATACATTACATACATATACATAACATTAATAAGGACTAAAATTGATTATTTAGTGCGATATGAGAATTCTTAAATGTTAAACTATATAATAATATTTACCCTTATTAACTATAATAGTGATTTTTATAATAAATATCGTAACCAGATTCATTACTGATTCTTTCCAATTTAAAACTGATTATATCTCTAATCATATAGATATATATAATAACTATAATATATTATAATATATATTATATATATATAATAGATATATATTAAATATAATATATATATATATATATAATATATATTATATATATATATTAAATTATATATATATATATATATATATAAGTATTCCCGATGATATATAATTAATAAGTATATTATAGTATCATATATATATAATAGATATATATATATAATATATATTATTATATATTATATATAACTTATTTTTATTTATGATCAATTTTCCTATATAGGTCCTATTCTGTATCTATTCAAATCCTTTCATATATAGCGTATTAATTTTCTTTGAGTTATAATTATCACAAGACTTATCTTATTCTTGCTTTCTATAAAAGTGATACTATATCTTATCTTCTACATTGTCACCAATTTACATCTAAATATCATTCGTATCGATATTGTATTCTTCTTATGTCTCTTTTTTGAAGTACTTCTGATGCATGTATTATGATCAAGTAATCTTCATATAAAATAATATGTTAAAACTATAGTCAAGATAATATATCTCATTCATTTATGTACTTCACAATAATGATTTGAGAGAATCCTCCATCTATTTCGTAATTCAAGAAATATATTAGAGATACCAAAGAGCCGAATCATGATAATAGTATATAATTACCTTCATTAAATTTATGATTTTTACTACGTATATCCAGGGTATTATCAGTACTTAGTGATAGTTACCTTGTTGAGAGTCTTCTTCCCTAACGGGACAATTTTATATATTTTTCAAATCATTGTGATATAATTACAATATTAAGCTAATACCAAATTAACTAAAATATTAATCATATATACTTTAAAAAATACTGGTTTGTGCCAATAATAAAC
This sequence comes from Trachelipus rathkii, assembly GCA_015478945.1. Classification (NCBI taxonomy): domain Eukaryota; kingdom Metazoa; phylum Arthropoda; class Malacostraca; order Isopoda; family Trachelipodidae; genus Trachelipus; species Trachelipus rathkii. Next base: position 15,627 of record JABUQX010078968.1, on the reverse strand, counting down.
ATATAGTTCTTCCAAATAAATAAATAAATCTATATATCAATAATATTAAGATACATAATGAAACCCAAAAGGAATTTACTAGAAAATTATTACATTAAGCAAAAATTACATACAATAATTAATAAATAATAAAATCAATATATAATTTAATAAAAGTATTAAATTACATTAATTGCGTAATAATAATATTAAATTATATGATAATTAATAAAATAATTAATATATTATAATAATAATAATAATATAAATTATTAATTAATAAAGATACATAATAATAAGTATAATAATAATAATAATATAATTAATTTATTAATATATAATTAAATAATTAATATAATATAATTAAATTAAATAATGAATAATAAATATAATAATATAAATATTTAATTATAAATTTAATATTAAATAATTAAATATAATAAATATATTAATCATAATTATATATTTAAATAATAATATATATTAAATATATATATTATATTAAATAATATTAATAATAATAATAATAATAATATTAAATAAATAATTTATATATATAATAATATATTAATATTATATATTACAATTATATATATATATATATTAAGTTAGTAATAATTAATATAATTATTATTAATATGCTCACTTATGTAACTATAAATTCTTCTAATTATTTATATATATATAATATAAAACATCTATATAATCATTATATATATGTTTATTATATTATACTCTTATATATATATATATATGAGCAAATTTTTAAAGCGATTACTGTTGCTAAATGACGGTAAGTTTGACGATGTTTGCTAACATATTTGTGTGCGATAGTTCTCCGTGCTTACAAATCGTAACGTGAATATAAATTTTGCAAATTTTGAGATTTCGACTATATGAAACAAAGGCAAATTTATAGAGCATTTAATATTATAAGTATTTAACTTAACATATGTTAAATCAATACTATATAATACTATAATCAATTTTGTATTCTTAAGTGCAATCATTCATTACTATAATGAATCTATATCAATCTACTTAATTTCATATAACTTAATATATAATCAATAATAATAATAATCATATATCTTAAGCTGTTTTTAATGGAATAAGTCATACGCAGGCTAATAACATATTCTTCTCTGTAACTTCTTCTTCTAATACTTCTTTGCTACCCCTCTTTCTCTACTTAAGCCTAGCGCTATCTTGCCTCTACTGCGTGCGTCTCTGTCGATCTCTCTTTCTGCGCTGCGCTCTTTATATCTCTACATCTCTATGCTATATCGATTTTTAACGTGTTATATTTTGCAATTTAATTTTAAAAATGTCTTATATGTACAGTGTGTCATATGTTAATAGATGATCAGGATTATTTTAATGGCTCACGGTTAATGTTAGCTATAGATAAACGTGCAGATTCCTACAGTAAAACAAATTATATATTTGGAATTCTATATATTCAAATTCTTAAGGTATGAGTAAATTTATATACATTTTTTTTTTTTTGAAGTATAATAAAATTTTATTTATACTTTAAGAAATGAATACCCTAGGTAAACCGCAAAGATTGAGCAATGATACGGAGGAGTATCTACTCGGCCTCCGTATGGACGACGGGAACTTAAATCCCCCTCACGGGAGATGTGATCTGTCGACCCCCGCTACATTTGTGTCTTGGGTGTCGCGGGGTTCCTCCGCCTATCCCCTACGTATGGGGTATGGAAATCGTCCCCCCTCTGTCCCCGTCGGCTTGAGCCCCACCTATAAGAATAAAATTAACTTTAAAATTTTATCCAAAAAAAAACAATTATTTCACAATTTAGGGCTTCGAGCTCGACGGGGGACAGAGAGGTATAATAGGGACGTTCGTACCCCGGAGGAGTGTATTAGGTGTCGGAAGGTAACCTTACCCGCGACATACCTACAAATGAGACTCAAAAGAGCGGTAGGTTTCACGGTGAGACCATCCCCGGTGAATGGGTAGTGAGATTTATTCCCCCCGTTGATATCCACCCGGTATAAGTCACGAGAGACCCCTGACTACCATGCATCTTGCGGTTTACCTAGGGTATTCCTTTAGTTAAAAAATAAAAAATATATTTATTTACTTCTCTAAAAATTAAATAATAAAAAAATAAAAAAAATAATAATAAAATTTCTCCATCCTTAGAGATGAATTTTCTGAGTCTTCGCATTTCAAGGAGGACCTACCAAATAATTTGTTTATCTGTAGATCTCACAAAATTCTCCTAGTACATACTGAGCATAAAAAAATATGACCATATATATATAATTATACAAATGTTAATAGTTTTGAATTTTAAAATAATTATTCTATTATATATATAGATAACAATTGATAAGGACCTCATGTCCCGACACACGCGTATTGAAAGTGATGACAAGTGATCCAAAGTTATATGATGGGAAAATAAATATATAAAGATGAAGTAACAGAAGTATAGAGAACATATAGATTGAGCATCAGCTGGTTTATTCATGCGGAGAGAGTACTGAACAAGTAAAGTAGATAGAGATTGTGTAGAAGCGGTCGTACGAGCTCTCTATCAGTGTAATATGGATTCGAATATCTGTTTCAGTACAGTTAAGAGCAGGAGGTAATTATATATAGTTAAATAGCGTGATACGTTATATATAGTGATACATTTCTTTGGTTAAATAGCGTAAAAGTGCAAGGATAGGTTTTCAAATCCTAATCCAGCATAAAATATCAGTGGTTTTTGTTAATAGAATTACCTAGAGAAGTATTCCTCCTTGGAAAGGGTAAGAAGCATATAGCCTTGAATTTGTAAACTTTAAAAAAAAATGATGAGATGGAAAAACTATGAGTGAGAGTGGTATCAGAATAGAGACATGGACAGATAGTATACTTATATTAGATGCACATGAAGTACGAATAAGCTGATTTCTTTTAGACTTCCATATGTTATAAGGTATAATGACTGTCAATAAGTGAACCACCCCGTAATAATGTAGTAGTAGACATACTCTATACATTACAGGTGACGTAAGTCAAACATCACCCTATATAATAGCACGTCAACTGCAGGTTGCTAGGTAATGAAAATTTACTGAATAAGGAGTCACCTACAGAAGACCCAAACTCTAGATAACTTGTAAATAAGAGAATGTATGATTAGAATTCTTATTCAAATAAATAGATATTCAAGTATATACGTAGGCCTCAACACCTTTTTTGAAAGAGCATTGACTTTGCTATAATTTGATTCAATACTTCAATCAAAAAAAAGTCTAGAGTAATATTATGATGAAAATATACAATTCTAAATATTATAAAGAAGGTAACCTATGAAGATGAAGAAAGAAGTGTGGCTTCACATTTATTCGTTTCTTTCAACAATGTAATGATCTGCGATTTCGAAACAGCTAATAATCATGAAGCAAATGGAGCAACTTTAATTTAGATGAGAAAAATATCGTCGATTGCATATTAAAATATATTAGCGAGGAGAGATGGAGCCATCAGAGACATTCGAAGAATTGAAAAACAAACCAATACTGTGTTAACGTCGAAGTCAAAGTCAGTTTGGTGTTCTACTAACAGTCTATAGCAGTTCTCCCTCACTAAATTTAGTGGCTTCATTATTCAATCTATGGTTATGGGTTAGATACATTCTATAATGAAATATAGGAATCGTATTATTAGTATATAATATTTATATATAGATGGATAGTTATAAGTATAAGTATATAAGTATAAGTATATTAATGTGATACGAGCTTTGATAGGAAGGACTTTTTGTCTCACGGGAAAACTAAGACTATAATAATTAACGTTATTAGCATGTTCGAGTATATCCTTACTTCTTACATTCTAAGAATCTAACTCATTTTCTCTCGTAATATTGAGAATAAGGAAAGGGCAGATCGGGAATGAAAAATTTCTTGTTTTTTTACCTTTTGAATATTTCCATCCAGCTTAGAATCCCTGAAGGACTACTACTCAGTAAAATAAGTTAAGCATGCTTTCAGATACTAAATGTATGCTGACCTACCTGCATTTTCTACAGCGGATAAATAAATTTGTTTTGTTTTGCCAAAAATATATTTTAATAACTTTCCGTAAATCTGTCTTTCTTTCTCTCATACTCAATGATGACTCAATAGTTAACGCTACTAGATGAATACTGATCTCTCTGGCCTCATACTTTTCATCTAATTCTTGGTTTGACGATTTTAGCATTTTTTTTCCAACTCCTCCAATCCAAATAGTTTAATTGTACCTTCTCTGGAGGTCACGTTTAATCTGGTTCATGGCAACCTGGATTGCTTTTTTTCTCCTTGAATTAAGTAAAGGTACATCGAGATTGACACCATCCATTATTCAACTCTTTTCACGATGCTTAAATTCTAAAACTTTTCCTTGAGACTGGAAGCGTTAGAAGGAGACAAGACTTTCTGAACCTTCTATTGATATGTATTTCAGATAGGAGTGAAATTGAATCCTAATTTACATGATTTATTCCCATTTTGTAATTGTAATAATATCTATAATATTTGTATCTCTGTTATTAAAGGATAAAAATTGTAACTGCTATTCTGAATAAAAGTTTTTTGATTGATTGATTGATATTTAGATCTCAGTTTTCATACCTTTTTCGACTTACAGCTCTTACTTATATTCTCCATGAAGGTTTTGAATTTGTCCATAATAATCAGTATATCTTGTTTCTTTTATATCACCTACATGAAACACACCGGAGGTAAAAGAAACTAGTTTGACTCTAAAATAAATACAGAACATGATTGGCAAGTGTTGTGTCAAATTATATTATTATTATTTATTATTATTATTAACGTATGATTTTGTTGCTTAATATTATTTTATATTATTATTTATATATTATTATTATATTATGTATATTTATTAATTTAATTTACATATATCTACAAATCGTATACATAATAATAATTAATAACAATATATTTATATTTTTAATTCATATTTATAAATATTATTATAATATATCATTTATTAATGATATTTAATATATAAATATTATAATTAATATTATTTATAAATACTTAATTATATATATATTATATTTAATTATTATATAATCTATTATTATATATTAATATTATAATATCTATATATATTCTATAATGATCTAGATATTATATTTAAATTTTAGTTTCGAACACGAATCCTTGTTGAGCCGCCTTTTCAAATTTCTACTCGATCTTTCCGTTATTAGTTAGTAAACTTTCCTGTTGACTAATTGGTCCGGCTGACTTGGGTTGGTATCAAGAAGGTGACAAAATGCCCCTACTCCCAAATATGGTTCACTTGACAGACTTAGCAGTGCAATCAGTATGGTAAAAAACCCCATCTAGATTGCATTACATTAGAGAATTGTTTAACATATATAGTATTTCTACTAAATATATTTAATTTTAATAATTAGGTAGCATTTCATATTATAACTTAATTTAATTACCGTAATTATTAATTTTATAATTTCGTAAAAAGTTACATTGCTATTCTTGCAATCTAGATGCTTGCCAAATATTTCAGTTTTAATGTAATTCAAGTCTTTCATATTAAAGAGTTAAAAATTTGCCATCAGGATATGATTATATGTATGTAATTATTTTCTGGATATCAAAAGTTTCAGCTTCTGATGGAATTTAAATTTTCACAAAAGAATGAATTCTCCATTATCTACAAATCTTTACGCTCGTTTGCATTTATGATTATGTTAAATATTAATAGTTATATGTGCCACATATGCCTAATTCATATTTCCCTATATGAACAAAAATTAAAAGCTCTATATTTTAATTCTTTAAAAATATTATAACGCTATTATTATTAGAATTGATAAATATAGAATATATAAGATATATATTCAACAAAAACATTAGATCTAATTATTAAACATATATATTCGTAATGTATATATGCGTGTAACACATGTAAAAATAGATACACTCATTGTGGACTATAGCTCTCTCAAGATGAAGAAGCTCTTTGTCGGGAATTACCGTTGCTATTTGATGAAAACATTCAATAATTAAGAATAAAATAATAATAATCTAATGTAAATGAGGCAAAAAATTATTAAAGAAACCAAAATATATAGATAATTTCATTTACATTAGTATATAATTATATATGTTATCCATTATTGAATTCTAAAAATTCGAAACTCAATACTAATTTTCAAGTGTATTACATGAAAATATAATTCATGTCAAATTTAAATAACCTTATATTATTATATTTAGTTATTTATAATAAGTGTAAATGTTTCTAATATTCACATATTTAAGTACCTTACTCTCTCTTCATCTCATACTTCTATCTTACTCTACTTACTCTCTTCATTCTCTCTACTTCTTTACTCTATCTATTTCATTCTCTCTCTCATCTATCTCTTACTCTCTCTCTCTCTTCACTCTTCTCTTCTCTATCATCTATCTATCTGGTCTTGCATCTCTCTCTTCTATCTTCTCTCTTCTCTCTCTCTCATTATACTCTCCTATTTTCTCAACTTACTCTATCTCTCTACTTACTCTCTCTTACTCTCTAACTTTCTCACCCTCTTCACATCTCCTCACTCTCATCTCTCATCTCATATATCTCTTCATTATCTCTCTTCATTCTCTCTCTACTCTTACTTCTCTTACTCTATTACCTCTATTTTATTACTCTTCATATTAATCTTTTACTTGCCCTCTCTCTATCTTAATGCAATTCTTTCTACTCTCGAGCGTCCATCTTCTCTACTCTTCGCTCTCTCTTATACTCTCTCTTACTCTCTCTTCTCTCTCCTCTCTCTCTCTTCTTCTTTTCTTATATTCATAATACTACTTCATACCTTACCTATTCTATATATAATTTGAGTTATACTTCAATATCCATCTCGTGCTCTTCTCTCCTCTCGTCTCATCTCTCTCCCTCTCTCATTCGTCTCTCTCTTTCCAAGCAAATTAATGGAAATACTCATATTCACCTCAAACTCTAAAAATTTTCCAGACTTCTTGTACTTCTTCATTCTCTCTCTCTCTCTCTCTCTCTCTTCTATTTCTCATCTCTTCTTCTATTCATCTTCTATTACTATACTACTATCTTCTCTTACTTCCTCTATTCTCATCATCTTTACGTTCATATCCTTTACTCTTACCTCATCTTCTCGTCTATCCGTTTTGACAGTCCTCTCTCTATTTCATCAACGTTATCTCCATCCATTTTATCTTACTTTACATGATTCTACTCATATTATCGTCTATCTCATGCTTCTCTATCTCTACTCTACCAACAGTTCATACCAAGTGCTCAAGACGAGTCGTAGTGTCGGTCGCTCTATTCATTTCCTTTTTTTCTCTTTTCTTACTCCGTCAAATGCGACGCACTATATAATGTCAATCAACTAGTTCTTCGCTTTTGTATCCTCTCTCTCTCTCTCTCTCCACCCTTTCTCCTCAGTCTTGCCTAACTACTCTCGATATCTCGTTGACTTTGTCTACGTACACATACCTCTCCCTCATCGCTGCTCCTTCATCTCTCTCTACTCTTACTCTCGTACAAATTCTCATCATACGTTTCGTTGTGATATCGTCTTCTTGCTCGTCGTCCGTACTACTCAATCGTCTTTATTCCTACATCTCCTATCCTTCTCTTCTCTCTCTCTTCTTACTCTACTCTCTCTTCTCTCTCTCTCTCTCTCTCTCTTACTCTCTACCTCTTTCAACTATCTCTCCCTACTCTCTATTAATTACATCTGCATATCCTCAAACTATCATAAAGTATTTATATACTATATATAGATAATAATATCTTACTATACTAATATATATATATTAAATACTTTCTGTGTGTATGTGCTCCAGTTTAACCCAGCTTAGAGACAACCAATTATGGTGAATCTAATTAATCCACCACTCACCCCTATCTATCTATATATATATATATATATATATATATATATATATATATATATTATTTATATATATATATATATATTTATATATATATATATATATATATATATAATATATATATAATATATAGCCACTATAATATATATTTATTTTACTCATAGCCTTCAAATTTTTATATAGTTAAATCTCTCATAAAGTATATTATGCCGTGTGTTTGAATTTACCACTTCCTAGTACAGATAAAGTTTACCATTAGATTAAAGCCGCAGACCCACATCTTCCGCAAGCTCCACTGCACGAAGATTATACAAAATTTAGTTGTTGTATATAGTTATCCTTTTAATTTATACTCTGATCTTTAGATAGGATGTCATCGATACATATTATATATTTGGTCTTATGTTGTAATTTCAATAATTATTACTTCTAATAATAATAATTATTTAAATAATGCATGAAAATAATGAAGATGATAATAATAGTAGATAATTATATGGAATAAGAAATTATTTAAAATGTAGTTTTTGAGATATAATTATTTTTATGTTATTGAAGACTTCTAACCATTTCTTAACCATTATATCGTGTTAATAGCCAAATCATGATTCAATCTAATTTACCATTATTCGTTAACTTTCATTTAATTTTTAATCAAAGTCTTATTGTTCTTATATATTGTATATATATCGTTATGGGAAATTTAATAGTTCCCTAGGTGTGCAATTGTTCATAGTCATTGGGTTTAGTTGAATACGTAAATATTAAGATAAAGTCCTACTATGGGCGACAACATAAATAACCACATTACACACTCTACGAAGTCCTTTTCTTACTGATCTTCTGGTACGAATGATGTTATAATATATACTCATTCTCAACAAGTGTCGTCAAACACCTAGCAACAATTCAGCCCCATTGCGACGGAAGCATGAAACCGTAGATCTCTGGTCCGACTTTTGCAGAATTGTGACCAAATGTCCGTGCCCTGCACCGCAGCTATCTGCTCACGCAAACACCTCTTATAGGTCACACCAAGCGTTGGCGTGAACTGCATAATAGTAAGAGAAAAGATATTAATCAAGATCAAATTCTCGTCATACATCATCATACCTTCTAATAAAACAATCTTTATAATATATTTTACGATTATCTAAAATATAATACAAAGTATACCGTAACATATATAATAGTTGAGAAAAACCTAAATATATTAGTTGAAGATAATTTAATCATAAAAGTTCAGAAGAGAAAAGGGTTTTAGGAATTTACGTTTAAGGTCTTCGAAATTGAAAAGCTGGTGATAGAAAGCGGAATTTAAAATGACTTTGAGAGAGAGGAAAAGTACAAGAAGAGTTCAAAACGAATTAGAAATAAATTGAATGGTTGATGTATTGGAGCATGAAAATATAAGAGAAATTAACCCAATAACGAGAGAGAGAGAGAGAGCAGACAGAGACAGAGAGGAGAGAGGAGAGAGAGAGAGAGAGAGAGAGAGGAGAGAGATGAAGTAGAGAGAGGAACAAAGTCAGTTGCTGTGCGAGAGAGAGGAGAGAGAGAGAGAGAGAGAACAGATAAAAGGAGAAAGAAAAGAAAGAAAGAAAGAAATTAGATATATAGATAGATTAGATACTTTAGATAGATAGAGAGAGAGAGATAATTGAAGAACACCATTTGAAAACCAAGTGGAGTAACACTAAGTTATTATAACATAGCTCTTATGAGGTAGTATAGATATAGTAGTAGAGAATATATAGATATATATAGATATATTATATATTATAGATATAATATATAGGTATAAATAGAGATATATATATAGAGAGATATATATATATATAGATGAGTAAAAGTATTAGAGGATATATATTATAGTATAGTATATATATATATATAGAGGATATATAGCTAATATATATTTAATACTATATATATATATATTGTAATAGAGACCGTGTGTAGTATAATAGATAGTTATAATATATATATTATAGATAGTTGAGTATAGTAATAGAATGATATAGTAATAGTTAGTATATATAATGAGATAGATATATAGTGATAGTTAAGTGAGAGACTATATTATATATACCTATATGGATAAACTTAAATATACGGATATAGAGAGAGAGAGATATATATAAGTTAAATATATAGATAATATATATATAGTATATATATATATATATATAGAGAATATAGAGATATATATATATATGAATATATATATATATATATAGGTAGTATATATATATATATGAATAGTATAGAGATAGATATAATTAGATAGATAGTATATTTATATAGATAATAGATATAGATAATAGATAAGTGTATTTAGTATATATATATGAAGGAAAATAAATACAAAGCTCGTTATATGTGATATATCTCATATATTTCTCATTCTCGTATTGCTAATATGTCATAGGAGTAGTCATATTATGTTAATGTTTGATACTATAGGGGTGATATCTATATTGATCAGAGAGAGAGTGAGAGAGAGATGTTAAAAGTGGGTATGAATAGATAAGATATGATAATATAGAGATAAGTATATAGTATTAGAGAGAGGAGATAGATAATTTATATATATATCAATAGATATAGAGATATATATACTATAATATATTTGTATGAGTATAATATATATATAATATAGTAAGATGAATAGATATATATATAGTATATAGATGAATAAGAGGAGAGATGAGAGCAGACTAATAGTTATATATAGTATAATATATATATAATATATAGTTATATATATATATTATATATATATAATAGATTGATATAGATTATGTACTACGATAATATTATATATTATATATAGATCTATATTCTAGTATATATAAGAGGAGATATATATTAGTAATAGATAATATATAATATATGATATTTTAATTTATATATATATAGATAGATGAGAGATTATATATTATATAAGGATGATTTGATTACACTAAAGCTTATATATATATATTGTGTTATATATATAGTATAATAGATTAAATATATATATATATATATATATATATATATATATATATATGAGTGTTATATATATATATAAATATAATATATATATATATATATAATATATTTATAACGGTGAATTTTACGATTAGGGAATCGTGTTGGTGAGACAAAAGCTATGCCATGCTGTTTGCAATATAAGTAACGTTATGACTGCTGTTCTCATTGAGCGCTACACTTGCGGTCTCATGCATAGGAGCGTGTTCAAATCGTGTCTGATGAATGCCTCGCCATATACATGTTATACCGGGTACTTTCTATTATTAAAATACCTAAGAGTATGTATTGCAGTCGTCTCTGTTCTCTCTCCAAAATGAAAGGAGGCGCCAACATGAAAGAGTTAGGCCAATGGCGGGCAAAGTGTGATCCCCATATCTCAGAGACGCCGCCAGGTAACTCGAAGTCCAGACTAATAGAAACATCCCCTTCACACGATTTGAGGTATCAAAATACCGACTCCTTGTATCACAGTGTCATTGCGATTAGGGAATTCAGGTGCGCACTTTTATTGTTGTTTTATGTGTGTTTTTGTCTCTAATATGATAATCTGTTAGTCTTTGGGCATTTAGAATTTTGCCTCATTTACTTTAATGTGGTATCAGAATCCATATCTGTCAAGATTGTCCCGTACTCAAATAATATCACAGAAAGCACTAACGTGCGCTACAGGTAAACTTCTTGAAGTAACCGCCCACCGAACTATTGAGTAGAGTGCGAGAAGGACGAGAGCTATGTAATCATTCTTGATAGCTGAAAGTGATTTCAGCGGAAGACAGTCAGGACTGACCCCGAGAGAGTGACAATTAAGGGATCTGCGCCCTCCTAAAGTGACCCCTAAAACTCCCTTAATTTTTAGAGTCAGGATAATGGTAATAGTAGAGGAAAATTAATCGAAGAAAAAAAATTTCCGTTACTTTCTCAGTTTTATTTAAATAGCCTTTGAAAATAGTGATATGTGGTAGAATTAAATAAATTATTTGATATCCAAATTTAATAACGTGAAGAAAGTTTCTTATGAATACTTTTGAAAATAAGAAAGATAATATCAAAGATGTTTTCATTCCGGTTAGTAACACAAAAACCGTTGCTACTTCAAAAATGTTTAGAGTTCAAAAATCAAGCTCTTGATTATTAGGCCTTTAAAACAACAAACGCCTAAAACAAGTGCTCCAAAGCGACGCCAAAAGACGCAGTCACAAGTAACAACAGGCTATAGAAATGGTGTCAAACAAAAAAAGAAGTTTCGTCTTTGAGAAAAAACTAAGGAGTCTTCTAGGGGTTAAAGAGGGGGTGAAAGAGAGGGGGATGATTTGGACGTTCGTTTCGCATGAGGAGGCAGGCCCATCTGTTTCGTAATCAGAGGCTGAGTTGAAAAATCCACGCCGCCTTCGCTCCCGACCAACCGAAAAGGCAGTTTGTGCCGATTCAAATCAAGACTCAAAATTTTCCGGAAAATGATGTTCAAAATTTGGACAAAGAGCGGTGAAAAATAGTGCTGTCAACTTCATAAAATAAAAAAGTGTTCTGAAGGAGAAAAATTAGATTAATAGCACCCCTGCCCAAATGTCAGTTATTAGCCATACAATCAAAACTCAATCAAAAATAAACACCTATATAAGAGAACTAAGTTTAAAAACAAACACCAGAATAATACGCAACCTCAAAAACAAAATTAGAAATTGTTCTTCAAGAAACCCTGCGTACAGGCGAACTCCCAAGTCAATTCCTCTCTCTGAATAGGAAACTTATGGATAAGAAAATGCCGAAAAACTCTCCTACAAAACGCAGCCGACTTTAGTGAATGAATACCTTGTCACAGCATTGCCACCCTCCGTGTCTCAAAGTTTACACAAAATCGCTGTGAGTGTTAATATCCACACACTAACTTACATAGCTATATGATGAGCCCTTGAGCAGAAAAAATTACGAGTTAGAGAAAAAAATAAAAAAATAGAAAGGAACATGTTGGCATAGGGCAACATATCCAACATCCACTCGTCGACCCCCCTGAAATTAAGGTCACGCGATGTCTACAAAGAAAAAACAAGCGCCTTTAATCCAAAAAAGAATCTCCAATCCCCCTTCCCCATCCAAGTAGTGGGAAAATTACTTTAAAAATTCAACGCAGAACATCGTAGTGAGGTGCCAAAATAAATATATCAATGTGAAGATTTCTTATTAAAATTAAAAACACTTTAAATTAGAAATCAAAAACTACTACTACTTAAAAAACCACTATAATAATAGAGATTAATAATATTAATAATAATAATAATAATATTATAATGAATCACTAATTATCCAGAATTCATTGTAATGGAATAATTTTTTAGTACATTACAATATACCACGTAATAATATTTACATAAATAAGGTAAATAAAAATAAAATAGAGTATAATATATAAAACTGATATTTGGGCTAATTATGATAGATTTTGATTTCACAACTAGAAGTGAAAGAATTAAATTTCGACCTGCTCTTTTCGCTAAAATCTCTGTAAATGGCCATTAAGCATGGTCGCCATCTTTTGTGAAAAATAACAAAATTTCAATCCGATAAAAATAATCGAGTTAAAAATGTTACAAAATACAAAAATGTATTTAAAAATAAAAGCCAAGAACGGCAAAATGTAAATTATAGGTTTCCAAAAAAGGGTGAGGTGTTTTATCTTAATTTATATCTCTGTGTTGCAGCAAATATTGATACATTTCTGTCGTATGTGATTAATTATTATGGATATTCATGAAAAGATTTTCTTATATAGCCAAAAAAATTTCAAACAGCCAATGATCCAAACCCAGTTGAGTTGCCATCGGTGCTAGATTTAAATAAATATGGAAACTCAACATATCGTTAGTTTCTTACAAGTCAAAGTTAAATGTTAAAAAATTTTGAAGAATAAAAAAAGGTTCTCCTATGGGGTAGTTTAATAAATTCAATTACTGATTCTTAAAGTTGTTGATAAAAGATATAAGAAAAAGAAAACAGAAATAATGTCTTAAAAAGTTGTTTTTTTTATATTATGCCGAAGGATGTCGGACGCTACTCTTATCGAATTTGAGTGGACGTAGCTGGCCTTCAAGCTGACGAGTTGAGAGCTGGACGGGTGAATTAGGGTGAGGAAGGTAAGCCAGAGATTATCTGTACGCCTTAATTGTGTGGTTAAGCCACAATGGACTATTTTCAACAAAATAAAAATAAAATAAGAGAAAAAAAAAAAGAGAGGAGAGACATACAGATAAATCTTATATAGGAGGCAAGGTTGATGAAGGAAGCTGACTAGGATATCAGTGAGAATAGAAGAAGCAGAGCCGGAGAATGAGACCGAACGCTGCGCCAGAGGGAATTGTATCAGAGAGTCGACTGAGATTATGTGTTATATCTTAACACAACAACAGTGAGAAAAAATTGTTAATCTAAAAATTATGCTTCAATTATGAAGACTTTTATCATTAACAATTATAAAATAAAATGATTACAATTTTGTTAAGAAATTAGAAAAATTTTTCTTCGGCAAATCAGTATGTTTAAAGTGATAGGTGATATAACTATTTTAACCCCTTTTTCAAAAATTTTTTAAAAGTTCGGGAAAGAGACCCTTTTGGTACAATCCCACGAACGAATAGGAATAGAGCAACACACGGAGGAATTGGGTGCTACGAAGTGTGTGTAAAATAATATATTTGACTTTATATAGAGGAAAATAAACAATTTTAATATCATTTCATAAAAAAGATATTCTATATTTTAGAGAAAATTATATATTTTTTTTGTGTTATCTCTTTTATATATATTAGACCTTTATTACACAAAAAAAAGAAAAAAAAAAGAAAAAATAAAAAAAAAAAAAATCCTTTTGTGCCAAGCAGACACAAGTACGGCTGTAGCGGACCACGCCTTTATTGTAAAAAGTTTTGATGCTCGGAATGCAAAGTTGATCCTGATATGAAGTGAGATTAAAAATTATGCGACTCTACGCATAAATCTATTGCGTTTAATAAATTTGATAAGATATCTAATTTAAAGTTTGATATTATATTAGAGAGAATAGAGAGATAGATGTGAGATTCACGATTGTATTTTCTTTTCAGAAACTCCTTCCATTCACATGGATAAACACCTTTAATAATTAAAATGATCGTCTTGATAATGAAGTGACAATATTGACAGAGAAAAAAAGAAGAAAAAAAAAGAAATGCCCACAAGAGAGCAACAACACTCTCTCTATTAATTCTTTCGCGTTCCTATCAAAAAAAAAAAAAAAACCAAATTCTCTCCTTGCCCGTCACCCAGAAAGGCAAGCCATCTATCGGCCAAACAACAACAAGCAACTCTGTACACCTAACATACAAATTGGGTTACCATGACAACGGGAGTCTCCGAGATGAGTATAACAAATTAGAATTGATATGAGAAAACATAGTGAGAAAGCAGAAATGGAATGATCATTTTGAAGGAAAACCCTTCAAAGGGAAGATTCGCAGGTGTTTGAGAATGCATTGGATCTAACTGCAGATTTTGAAGAACGGGCAAAGGTTAATAAGAAAACCCCTCTTGACCGTGGATAGGTATCCACATTGTCAAGAGCAATCAATACGTGGAGAAATTCTCTCAACCATCTGTGAAGTGCTTATTGAAAGGTGAAGTTCGAGATGAGAACGACGGAACGATAAGAAA
>JABUQX010078967.1:22500-38338 GCA_015478945.1 Trachelipus rathkii | reverse complement strand
CTGTCGCACTCGTCTCACATCAACCACATACGTCCAGTAATATGTTACATTTTGCCGAGTTACGTCTCATATTGATGTTACACTTTTTTCGTAGTCAAAATTACAACCGTACTTTGCACTAACCTATGTTTACCTCTTAAATTTGTTTCGATGATATAATTAGATACTCCATGCATAGGATATCACTTTTAAAATAACACTAAACCTGTTTTTATTTTCAATTTTTCACTTATACTCTTTCAGTAAATCTCTTTCATTTTATGTTTTGTTGATTATAAGTCATTTTTATAACATGATGATCTTACAGAATTGATTACTGTAAAATACATATGTTAGCATTATTAAATTTTTTCAAAGTACCGTACTACACGCACGCAAGAGTATGAGCAAAATAAATTTAATTTTTTATCCCTTTGCTTTTTTGCCTCGGCATTAGATATTTTTTTTCAATAATTAATAATTTTTGAATATATTTTATAAGTTATATGTTTATATGAATAAACCTAAATTTAATTTTTTTAAAAATTAATTGTATTGAGATTACAAAACAATTCGTTCATAAAACTTGATCTAACCCAAAGGAAAATATTAGCCAATCATGTGCTATAAATATTGCATTCGTTGTTAATCCGAATCAGATAACAGTTTAAATTTTATTATATAAATTAATTCGCTATTTTGTCAGGCAAAATAACATGCAAGATAAATTTAAATATAATTATATTTCAGTGATTTAAGTTGTTAGTTTGACTTTAATTTATAATTCATCATTAAATTGGAAAATCATTTGTTATGATTACATGATGCAACAAATAAATATTTACGAAGGTGAAACAATGTAAAGTTTTCAATTTGCGAAAATAGAAAAACTGTTATTTTCAGACAAATAGCGCCGAATGTCGTTCACATACTAATCAAAACGCAATTTTATATCCTTAATTCATCAGATGTATTAATTATTTACTTAATTATTTGCTTTTTTTACTTTGGTAAGGATATCCTCTAATTATGGAAAAAAAATACCTTAATTAATTAAATTTGGTAAAAATAAATCAATTTTTATGAAGTAAGCTAGTGAGCAACACTATTTGTGGCTGTTTTTAAAGGAATGCTAGCCTTTACCGAATTTAAACATATAGGCAAAGAACTGTTCACTAATGCCCACCAAGAATCGATTTAATTGACGACGAATGTAAGAATGAATGATTCAAGTAGACATGTCGGTCATAATTTTTGAATAAAGCATAGTAAATGTCCAGGTAATATTTTGGTAATTGTTTAGTTGTGATCGTCCAGTCACAAAAGCTTATATCAATAAATTTTTTTTTATCTTTTTTTTTTTTTTTATAACTTCTCGAATGTTTTATATGAAACTACTATAAAGAAATAATATCTCTATAACACTAACACACACGAATTATATCCGCATTACCTTACAATGAAAGCCAGAAACAAACGGCTGAAAACATTACAGATAATATACAAATACAGCAATCACAATATAAATAAGATAAATACAAATAAGACCAAAGACCTACTAATAAACCGGCATATAACTATCATAATATATACCTATCTAATTAATAATAAACTCAAAATGTTAAGGTGCTATAATATACTAAATAATAAAAAATAAAAAGGACATCACATGATTACAGACTAAACAAAAAAAAATTAATGATAAATAAAAATATATAACAATAAACAAATATATAAGATTTTTTTTTCATAGTTTTCAACAGAAGAAAGCTCACGTACAAGAACCTTAAGAAGCTAAAAATCAGCATTTAAATCTGACAATCTATGGCGCGGTAGAATAGAAAAGGAAGAAAACATACTAAACTTAAAAATCAGTATTTTTAACAGTATAATAATATGAAAAATTACTAAGATATCCTCACTTAACAAACCAAATTAACATCACAAGTTACCTGATTTATGAGTATTTATTATATAGAGTTTGGAAATCTACACTAACCAGACAGAACAGGGAAAATAATTAAGGCAATCAATATAGCATTTGAAATGGTACAGAAGTTATTAATTATTAACCATAATTTTACTAAGAAGGTGAAATAATTTCATCTGTAGTAAAAAAATTCACTGAGAGACCTTTCGTAAAATAAACTGAAAACTTTTCATATGAAAAAAAGACGTCGCAAAAAACTGATCTTTCGTGAAAAAAGACCTTTGGTAAAAAAAACTGAGACCTTTGGTAAAATACTGAGATACTTCGAAATTATAATTAAACTGAGATTCTATTTAAACTAACTAAACTTAACAACTAACTAACTAACTAATCTAACTAAAAACTACTAACTACTAACTAACTAACATAACATTAACTATAATAAATAACACAGACGAACCTAACTAAGCTAAATAATAACTAAAACTACAATAATAACTAATAACTAACTAATAACTAATAACTAACTAACTAACCGAACATAACGTAATTAATTAAATAATATATATATATACTATATATATTATATACATAACTAATATTATATATATAATAAATATATATCATATTATAATTATATATTATATAATATAATTATATATTAATATATATATTATGCTGGCTGAAATTTTAGTAGATCGGGGGAAAAACAAAAAAATCTTAAAAAATCCATTTAGGGGGCTCGAAGCCGACGGAACACAGGAGTGGACGTTTTTTTCGCCATTACTACCAGTTAGTCGGGAGGGCTGTCGGGAACCCCCGCGAACACCCAAAATACAGAGGGGTTCCGAGCACCCTACCGAGAGTGGGGAAAAATAATCGTCCCTTACCACCCGTAGTTCCCGAAAGGTCGAGAGAGACCCCGCTCCTGCCAGCGGTACGGTAACCCTATTTGGTATTTGTTAGGTTAAAAAAACAAAAGAGACTCTATTTGATATCCATAGAGATAGAACATTAAATGGCTTCCCTCACTCTAATCTACCGTCTAATTTACAAACAAATAAGAGATAATTTCTTTTTTATTTTTTTATTTTTATTTAAATCTTAAATATTTATCAGCTTTCCAAAAAATGTATCCTCCTTTCCCCTGAGTTTTGTAGTTTTTTAGTATTAAATTGTTTTTTATTTTATTACACTTTCCGAACTAAAATTTTACCACTTCAAAAATGTATTCCTTTTCTTACCGGTTATGCTATTGTAGAGTTTTTGAAATAAAATATCAACATTGAACCAATTAATAATTTATATATATATATTATATATATATTTATATATATATATATATTAATATATTATATATTTCATATATAATTACTTATATAATTATATATTTTATATATATATATATATTATATAACTAATAATATAATATATATTATTATATATACTATAGAGAGAGGAGCGACGAGACGAGAGAGAGAGGGAGCGAAGAGGAGATGAGGAGACGAGAGAGAGATATTATTTTTGATATATTTCGTTTACTTATAGTATATACACTATGATTAATTCTCATTTCCAATTCAAAGGGTTTATTAATTTGTATATTTGAAGGGCTGGACCTTCGCAGCGAAAATCATTTACACATGTCCAGCGTATTTTAATTGTGTAATGAAAGGCCACCGCTTGACGCTTTCAGCCAATCAGTTCATCTTATAACAGACGAATTCTTAGTTTTTCAACTTAACAATTTTAATATTCTTTTTTTTAATAGATATTTATTATTCATTAATTAATAACATAAATCTAATTAAATAGTATTTTTAAGTTGTTTCTACTTTATTATTATTACATTACTAATGTATATTTATAAAATTTTCGCTAGTTAAGATAACCACTACAATAACATATTATAAAATTTGTTATTTGAAGGAATGTAAATTTATTTCAACGACACATTTTTATTTTATTACTTACTATAGGGACCATTAGAGCAAACTATCCGAAATAAATAATACAAGAATGACAAGTCGAATATACTCTTCGTTACTCTCAATCCTCAAACTGAAAATCCTATAATATATTATATAGTATACTATATATTATCAGTTATATATTATATATATAGATATTATACTATACTATATAAGTGCAATGCTTAAAAAATAGCACTATTGCATTGAAAGTACCAAAACATTAATTATTAAAAAAAAAATCCAGCGTTTTATACTTGGGCATAGCTCCACAAATTACCTAATAAGTATACTATATAATTATATATAATCATTAATATTCAATATATATATAATATATAGCCTATATATATTATATATATATATATATATATTATATATATACTATATATTATTATATATATATATATATATCGATATATATATTTAAATATAGTGTATATATATATATATATTAATCAATATATACATAGATTATAGTATATATAATATAGTATATATATATATATTATATTATATATTATATGGAGAGAGAGGAGAGAGTGACGAGATGAGCAGAGAGAGGGAGAGCGATAGAGCGAGAGAGAGACGAAGAGAAGACAGGAGGAGATAAAGAGAGATAAAGATGAGAGTAAGGAGAGAGAGAAGAGAGGAGACAGAGAGAGGAGAGAGAGAGAGAGAGAGAGAGGAGAGAAGAGAAGAGAAAGAGAGAGAGAGAAGACAGAGAGAGCAAGAGACCGAGAAGAGATAACAACAAGTTAGTTATGAAGTTTTAGTAGATATATACAGATTTTCAATTTAAAGACTGGAAGTAGAATATATTAAGAAATCTCAAAAATAAAATTTAAAAACAACATAGGACTTCATTATCTGGGCAACAAGTGGTTCTCTGTAGCTTGAATGATAGTACCTCCACCAAGAGGTAAGAAAGGGTGAATACATTTGGAACTTTTTCCCATCACCACCATCCATCCTCCTAAAAACCAGAGACAGTAAGAAGCTACATTAGGCCTATTGAGGCTGATTCCCGTCAAAACTAATATTTATAACAAATAATAACTAATCGCAACATGCACAACCTACACTGTACCCTAAGGCTTGTCAATATTCTAAAAAAGCTAAATATATATTATTATATATGTATATATTATATATATATATATATATATATTATATATTATATTATATATATATATATATATATTATTATATATATTATTACTATATAATTATATATATATATATAACTATAATATATATGCCAATTTATACCAAAATCACAAAACTAAGCTAAGACACAGCTAACCACACTACAGCGTTTATTATCATACCAGTAGTTACAAAGATAATAGGTTTAGGTAATCTATCAGAAATCAATATTTTAGAAAAAAATAGATTTATATAATATTTCCAATCTAACAGAGCTGCCATACGTTTAATTAACAGAATGTGTTATCAAATGTGCATCAGCAATTGAGGTATTTAAAACACATAAGAAGTCTTCTAATTATATGCCACATAACATTTAACACAATAAAAAAAATCTAATTTGAAGGCAATTTTATATATAGTATTATAGATATATATATATATTATATATACTATATATATAATATATATATATATATATATATTTTAATTAATAATATATATTATAGTATATATATATAATACTTATATATAAAATATAATACTATTAGAATCAATACCATAGGGTAAATGCATTGAAGTCTGGCATACATGATGGCAGACCACTTGCTGAAATGCTTGTGAGCATTGTCATAGAATCATACGGCACACTCGCTGCTCAGCATGCATTAAGCGAGCAGTCTGCCATACATGTATCTTAGCCTGCTGTTCATTTACCCTATGTATTTTCGATTCGTTAAAAAAGACTATAATATAGTTATAATATATATTAATATAATATAATATATATACTAATAATATAATATATATATTATATGCTATAGTATATATATATATATAATATTATACATATATATATATACTATATATATATATATATATTTAATATATATATATTATAAGTGTGTGTATATAATATATATGTTCCCTATTATATATATTATATAATATATATAAATCTAATATACTATAATATAATATACTATTATCAATATATATATATATATATTTTTATATTCTATATACATAACAAATTTTATCCATGCTAAAGTATTCCACGAAATGGCAATTTTCTCGATCCAAGAAATTTTATTACGGAAACAAACACAAAAAATTTGTTTTTGACCAAGCCTTTTTGTTACTCTTATTTAATAAACATTTAATCTATTAGTATATAGCCTATATGGTTAAATTATTATATAACTATAATAGTAAAATATTTATAAAAATGTTTCATTTATTTAAAAATATTTATGTAAATTTAACAGAGACCAAAGTCACTTTCTTATTTGGATAATATATATTCATAGATATATATTATCATATATATATCTATATTAATATATATAGTTAATAATATATATATATATTATATATATATATGTATATATATAATATATATAATATATATATATTATATAATAATATATATTTCTGCCCCTGGCCCACCATATAGGGGCCACACTGCCTCTAGAAACCCGGCCACTGCTTTGGCGGTTCCACAAGTCATGAGAGAACCTACAGCGAACGGGTGCATGGACAAGATTGGCGGGGCACTCCAGAAGGAAGTGAAGCCTCGACGCCTGGAACAGACGGCAACGGGAGTAGATGCGGGAGTATTAACGTGTCAAAGTTGAATCTGAATTTATATTGCATAGGATTTGGGTGGTGGCCTGATCTGCTTCGGGCGAGGTTATTGTTTCTTTGGACCAGTATTCTTCTGTAGGGGAGAATGTTTGGGGACCAGCGGTGTTTAGTGATCTGTTAATTGGGCGATTTTGATAGATATGTGTTAGTTTTTTGTATGATGACTGTGAAGCCAAGACCGTTATTTGCGCGGTGGGGGAGGAAATGTTGTAGCTTCATATATAAGTTTGGCTGTATGAGGAGGGGATTCTAGTCGTGTTCGGGGGGTGGATGGAGAGTATTTGGGTGGCATGGAATGGGTTGGACTTGAGTGTTTTCTGGAAAAAAAATTGTGTCCCTACCATCTCAAAGTGGGTAGGGAATGGAAGGATGTGTGTCTCGCTCATAGTAAATGCTGCGTTTTTGGTACATCCAGTGATTATTCTAAGGGCCAGTGTTATTGTTAACTTGCAACTTTATTAGTTGGATTGTGTAGTGCTGAGAACCATCGCAGGGGAGGCATAGTTTTATTATTATTCTGAGACGATTGTTTGTAGATTTTGTAAGGGTGTGTTTTCTGACTGCTGAAGATCTGTGCTTGGGAAGAGAGTTCGAGAGGTGACTTAAAATTTCCGTATGGAGATCTGAGGAAAGAGATAATTTGGTCGATCTGTAGAGAGAGAGAGAAGTCATATGTGTGTCTAAGTCGAGTCCTAATATTTTTGGACCGTTTTATTTAGGGAAGGGGTTGTTGTTCAATCAGACTAATTGTGTGGACTGAGGATTAGTGCAGTCTGGGTTAGGGAGATAATGGAGGATTTAAAGGGGGGAAGCTTGTCATCTCTATTAGGTGGTAGCAAGTTCTACTAAAATTTGTTGTTATTCTTGGGTATGTGTTGGGTGGACGGTTTACAAGTGGATGTTGGAAAATGAGATGATGTCGCGTAAGTAATTAGTTTGGTGATTGGTTGGTAGGGTTGCAGATCTGCGTTAAAGAGATTGCAGCAGAATGGAGAGAGATGCGCCCTGTGGTAAACGCCGTTTTGTGTTTAATAGATGTCCTGAGAGCGCTGATTTTATGGAGACTTTGGCATATTATCGGTAGAATTTAGAAAGCCACTTTTTATCATAGTTTTCTAGGGGGGATTGAAGAATTTTGATATTAAGGATGTATGTAGGGGACAGTGTCAAAGCTTTGTTAATGTCGATGGCTGTACGTATGGATTCTGTGTATGGGGATTGTTGGAACCATATATTATGTGAGTTGTTGAGGAGGTGGAGGGCTGTTGTTGCTGAAATGATTGCTTGAATCTGATTGGACTATACTGGGAGAGGGTATGTGTGGGGAATAATATACAATTTTTTTTTTTAAATATTAGTTTTAATATATATACATATATATATATCTATATTATAAATATATATTTAATATATATATATATATATTATATATATATATATATTATATTAATTACTATATATAGTATATATATTTATTTGTGTGTCATTACCAAAATTACGATTATCAGAAAAAATCGAATATCTGATAGGAATTACCCTCAACATGACTATTTCCATTACAAAATATAGTTTTACCTTATATCTAACTCAAAAACAAAGCAAACTTCTAGCGTAGTCAAAATACTTATTTGATTCCCAACCAACCACTATACCTATATCCATCACTTCAAATGTTGCAAGTGAGACAAATGTCAACCACTCTGTGGCAAACTATATCCACAAATTTGGCAACCACTAATTACTGAATAAATGTTTTTCACATGAAGAATTACATTCACTCTTAATGTTACCATATGTCCACCTTGTCTCTCATCCCAATGGCTCTACTAAATAATTATTGGTCTCAGTATTTATCAGTAATTTAAATATTTTGCTAGACTTATCATGTCCCTCCCTGTGAAGTCTAAGCAATCAAACAAATTGTCTCACAGAAAAGCATTTCTCACTCTTACGAGCCCTCTCCCCATAGCTCTCAGCTACTTACTTTCAACCCAAGAAAATCATCCTGTATTGCTCTAGATTGCACTCTCTCATACATATATTTTACTGTATGCTTTTCTTAAACTATAGAACCCAAGCTTTGCATAAATTAAACTATCATCTGGACCTTAATCAGAGCATTTACAACTTACTTAATTTCCTGCTCGTTTTGAAAAAAACATTATGATTTATTATCTTCCAAGCATCTTATTAGCTTCATTCCTTGCTTCCAAACACTAATTTCCTACTTTCAGATTTTACTGCTCATTAACACAGTTATAATAGCTATATAACTAACATAATCATCCCTATGCTTATAATCACTCCCTAAATCTTTTTCTTTGACAGACTCAAGCCAATTCTTACTCATATCATAGTATAAATCCTTATTGATTGAGTAACTTATGTGAAGAATCTAACACTTTTTACTATTGAAATTCATTTGCCACTCTGCCACCAAAAGTTTATCAAGATCATTTTGAGCATCTTTATACTTCTATCATTATTCCTTACTGAACGTAGCCCTTTGGTATCTACAAACTTAGAAACTTACACTTTAAGTCCCTGGTCTAAATCATTTATATATATGAGAAAGACATAGTAGTCCCAGCATTGAACCCGTGCGGACCGCTCATTATCATATTTTCCATGATGACAAATTGACTAAATAGTAATACACATAGTCTTCATTCCATAACATCTTTAATCAAACAACTGCACCACTCACACCCTAAACCAAATTATTGTATTAAATTTGATGCATCAGCCTTTATGTGGGAACCTTATCAAAGGCTTTGCTGAAATCTTAAATACTATAAGCTATCAAATGAATCTCCGTTGTGGTCCCATTGTCAGTACGAGTAACTGTTTTCAAATAATATTAAAGATAACACTCTGACAAGATCTACCCTTTTTAAAACAATGCTGGGAGTCATACATACATCACACCTCATCAGATAATTTCTCTATATGACTCTTTACAGTAACTTTTCTCCAAAACTTCTTACAAACAGAGATAGTATAAGATAACTGAAGCTAATAAATTTCCAAATCTTCACTATACATCCTTTCTATAAAAGTAAGCCATAAACACAATTGCTATGATGTTATTCCAGTCTTTCGTACCTCACCAAATGATAATAGAATTGTTTAAAAACCAAATACAGTGCCTTTGCAAATGCTGCTGTACTACACTCCTTCAGGCATCGACCACTGGGGGAGCAACAAGGCAAGATCCATCAGTTGCACTTCACAGTAAAGCTGGGATTTTTGAAACCTATATACTGCTTATCGATAACTTATATAATATAGCATATACCGTATATATAATATTATATAGTATATATATATAATATATATATATATAGATTATATATTATATACTATATATATAATATATGTTATATATATAATTATATTATCGAAACATATATATATAATATACGAATATTATACTATATATATATATATCATATATAGCAATATCATATAATATTATATATACTATACTATATATTATAATATACCTTATATATAATATATATATAATATATTATATTATTATATATATCTATATATATATATATATATAATAATATATATATATAATATATATCTTCTCACACAATAAGATTTATATTTTAATACAATAAATAAATATACTCCTAACTGATCATTCGCGCTTGCCTATCAGGAAGTATTGAATAGCATGATGCGGTTCTTTTATATAGTTGCCATTCGAGAATATTCTCCATCTTAAAGAAAGGGCTCAAGAAAAATCTCGAACGGAAGTTTCAACAGCATTAACATTTTGTTACTTCGCCAAACCTTATTTTCAATTTATTTATATTTATTTTTTTTTTGCTTCAAAGCTTAGAGTGTCTTTCAATGACACAATGATTATGAAACTTTGACATTGAAAACTTCAATCACACTGCTTTGTTTTTTGCAGGAAAGAATTTTTCTTTTTTTATGACAGTTTTTCTTCAATTTTTCTTTTTCAAAAATTTCTATATGCTATAAAAAAATTGGAAAAATGAGATTTTTTAAAATTTAGCATCAAAGTGGGAAATAACATAAGTAACGTGCAATCACAGGCTGAATTAACTACCAAAATGTGATCGGTTTCTGAAAATTTGGGCCTTTGGGAATCCAATTTGTCAGTATTCATTATCTATAAAGATGAAAAAAAACAGATATAAATTTTTTGAAAAATTTCTCCCATGCCCAGAGGTAAAACGGTTGGGTATACAAAATATAATCTAAATTAAAACGGTGTATCTCTCCGAAAATTATATATTCATCGGATGAGCAGAAATAAATTGGCAATATATATATATATATATATATATATATATATATATATATATATATATATATATATATATATATATATATATATATATATATATATATATATATATATATATATATATATATATATATATATATATGTATATATATATATATATATATATATATATATATATATATATATATATATATATATATATATATATATATATATATATATATATATATGGATATATATATATATAATAACATAATAATATATATATATATTTATATATATATGTAATAATAATAATAATAATAATAATAATAATATATATATATATAATATATAATAATATATATATATATATAATATATAATAATAATATATATATATATGTTAATATTTATATAATAATAATATATATATATATATATAATAATAATAATAATATAATAATAATATATATATATATAATAATAATAATAATATAATAATAATAATAATAATAATAATAATAATAATAATAATAATAATATATATGTATAAAGAAATTACTCACCAGCCAAGCAAAGGGTTTGGTGTTCTTATAATAATAATAATATGAAGTATATGTATAATATATAACTATATATATATATAATATGTAATATAATAATAATAATATATATATATATATTTACAGTTATCACCACTCTCACGAGCGAAGCCCCTATTGAAGGGGGTGTTAAAATCAACAAAAAATCAACTAACGCAAATTACGCAGATGAGTACAGGCGCGGGTTTTAAAGTGAGGAGATTAAATTGAGTTGGAAACACAGAAGATGGAAGAGAATTCCACAGAACAGGGGTGGCAGGAAAGAAGCACCGCAGCGAACTAGTCTGGAGTTGCTAATATCAACACAAAACTCATGTGCCGACGCACAGCACCCCCTTGTGCTACGGGCGTCTTAAAGGTGGTGGCACGCGAGTGGAAAGTTCCCTCGAGCACTTGCCCGCTGGTACCTATAGAAGAGATAAAGCGCAACATCGCGCCGCAAAGATAGGGTCAAGTGAACTAGAAAGAACAGAACAGTTTATAAGTCTTTTTGCCTTTGACTCGACCCTATCCAAATGCCGGGTGAAACCTGAGCCCCCCCAGATAGAGAGTATTACTCCATACAAGGGCGGATGAGACACTTGTATAACTGGAGTAACTGAGAAGAGGAAAAAAAATCTCGCAGTCTAAACAGAACTCCCAGTGTCTTTGAGGCCGCTTTAGCAACCATTGTGATGTGAAGTTTGAATACATTTTTTGTTTATGTTAGGCCAAGGATGTTTATATTGTCAACAGGAGAGACGAGAGAACCGTCGAAAGAGATAGGAAAGTTAGAAGGTGTCTTAGAGAGTGAGATTTGTAGAAGTTGGGTTTAAGAATTAAATTTCACAAGGTTGAGACGACCCCATCCGGAAATTCTTTCCAGATCAGCGAGAATAGAATCGGAAAGATTAAGACGAGAGGCAATTCTAAAAGGAAAAGAGCAGAATTAAAATGAGTTGAAGAATGAAGGGTCTAGTAATCAATATATAAGTGGATAGAGTTAGATGTGAGAAGATCATTAATGAAAAGCAAGAACAAAGTAGGAGATAAGACAGAACCCTGAGGAACACCACTATTGATAGAAAAAGAAGAAGAAGTCGCCCCATCAACAACAGCCGATATTGAGCGATTTGAAAGAAAGCTAGACATAAGTAAGCAAAGAGAAGGAAACCCAAAGGAGGGGAGCTTGGAGAGCAGTGACGCGTGCCATACCTGGTCAAATGCTTTGGATATGTCAAGCACCACCACGCAAGTCTCCCCGTAATTCCTAAGGGTGGAAAACCATAAATCTGTTAGATAGGAAAGTATATCACCAGTAGACCTCGAGCGCCGAAAGCCGTACTGGCGATCGGAAAAAAAGAGAATGAGATTCCAGATGGTCTAAGAAATGAGAGTTGAGAGGGTTTTCAAGATCTTAGATAGAATACAGGTTAGGCTATGGGGCGATAGTTAGAAGGCTCAGTGAAGCTATATCGGAATAGGTTGGACATATGCGCGCTTCCAACACTGAAGGAAAGTGCTAGTATTGAGGCATAGAGAATATAGTTGAACGAGAGGAGGGGCCAGCACGGAAGCACACTCCCTCAAAACTCGGGGAGGAATGCCATCCGGGCCACCCTCCTTCCTAACGTTCATAGATTTCAGGAGCCCATGCACCCGATCAAATGTAATCTCAGGCAAAGGCATAGGACACCTGAGAAGAGAAGGAGGAGGAAGAGGAATGCCAGAATCGTCTAAAGTTGAGTTAGAGGAAAATAGGAGGCCGAAGAGATTGGCCATTTCAGTTGGAGAGGCAACAGAACCATCAGATCGAATAAGAGGAGGAAAGGTAGATTTACAGAAGTTGTTGGAAATGTTTTTGGCAAGAGGCCAGAAGATTTATCAGGAGAACCAAGGAGGTTAGCGCACTTTCGTTTGATGAAAGCCCGCTTTGCTCGTCGAAGAGTATCCCTGCAACGATTTCTAGCTGAATGAAAATTAGCAAGAGTGATAGGAGAACGAGAATTTTTCCACCCCCGATATGCATTGTCTCTATCCTGAATGGCCAGAGAACAATTACGATCGAACCATGGATTATGAGGAGAGAAAGATTTAGTCGAAGAATTAATGAACCTGCTCATCCCATCAGCGATTACAGCTCCCACCTTGTCGGCAAAAGCCGAAGCGTCACCAGAGGAAAAGCAGTCATTCCAATTATAGTTAGCGTAGAAGCAACGCAAAGCCCCCAATCGGCCCGATCAAAGTGCCAGAAAGAACGCATAGAGCAGGATGGAGCTGTTGGAGAGAAAGTATTAAAATTAAGAGATATAAGGTTGTGGTCAGATTTACCGATAGGAGCGAAGGTGGTGTATTTATAAAGAGAAGGACTAGTGGTGAAACATAGGTCAAGTGTGTTCAAGAATTGGTTGGGACGATCCGGAATGTGTGTTGGTTCTTTAATTAGTTGCTTCAGATCGTTGAGAATGCTGAATGATTCGGCCTCCTCCCCACCTAAATCAGTATGAGAGGACCCCAACCATTCAGTGTTGTGTACATTGAAATCCCCTAAATAGAGAACCTCAGTATTTGGATGAGAATATATAACAGTCTCGTGAGAAGTAGTAAGATATTCAAAAAAGGCGTGAAAATCTGTTCTGTTAGGAGAACAGTAGCAGAAGCACAAGATTATTGTAATAGAAGGAAGAAAGATTTTAAGCCACAGAACATCGAAGTTAGGAGATTCAAGATTCACGAGACGTGTTACAGGAGTGTTTATGTTTACATAGGCACATACTCCACCCTTCAGACGGAAATTATGAAATAAGTTGTAGTTGGATACATTAAATGAGTTAGAGGATGAATTCTTAGCCATCTGAGTCTCAGACAAGAGCAAAAGATTAGGGTTAGAGTTAGAGAGGTGGTATTCAACGGAAGCAGAGTTAGAGTTTAAGCCACGGATGTTGGTGAAGTCAATAGAAAGCCCGCACCTACGCAAACACACACACACACACACACACACACACACAAACAAGAACAAAAGCCAAAAACAAAAGGAAAAATCGGGATAAAATTGATCAAACGCTAAAACCTAAGTTAAAAAGTTTAATGTGCTAAAATTAATTAAAAATCAAATTTTGTATAATAAAAAAAAAAAAATAAAACTTAAACTTACGTAACCTTTCCCAATTTACCCTACTAAAAATTCGCAACCAAAAAAAAAACAAAAAAAAAAAGAAAAAAACTTAAAACTAGAACTTATCTTTTAAAAACTCCACGCGCAGAACTTCTCTGAAACTAATAAATGTATACTAACTGATATGAGTTAATAAAAACTTTAATTAAAACAAAGACAAGATTGAAAAACACTGAAAAAGATTGAAGATATATATATATATATATATATATATATATATATATATATATATATATATATATATATATATATATATATATATCACGAAAATAAAAAAAAATATATATATATATATATATATATATATATATATATATATATATATATATAGTATATATATATATATATATATATATATATATATATATATATATATATATATATATATATATATATATATATATATATATATATATATATATATATATATATATATATATATATACTTTATATATATATATATATATATCTTACATCTTACATCCGCTCCCAGGAAGGCTCATTATGAGCCTGTCAGCACGGCCAACCTCTTCTTCCACTCCCTTCTATCTTCCAAGACCCGTTCTTCGATCAGCTGAATCATAGATGGCATTTGATGTCTTCTCAGCGAATCTTCTACGGAGTCCTTCCATTTCTTCCGTGGTCTTCCCCTTGGTCTGCCTCCTTCCGGTCTCCAGTCCCACCTCCTCCTGGCCACCCTGCCACGCTCCATCCTTTCCAAATGTCCCCACCACCTTAGTCTTGCTACATCTACTTTGTTAATAATAGGTATTACTCCTATACCTTCTCTAATTCTTTCGTTTCTCACTCTGTCCCTCCTGGTCTTTCCAGCCATCGCTCTCAATACATTCATTTCAGCAGTCTGCACTCTGCTCTCCTCTCTTGTTGTCATACTCCATGTTTCCACCCCATACAGAAGAACCGGTGTTAAAATGCTCTCGAAAATTATCCTCTTCACCTCCCCTCCAATCTCATTATCCCTGATGATAGGATACAAAGCTCTAACTGTTCTCCCGTACTTATCAATTCTGCTCGCAATCTCCAAGGCACTTCCTCCCTCTCTACCAAACATTCCCCCCAGATACTTGTATTTCTCTACGTTTTTAATCACCACACCATCCACCTCCACCACCAA
>JABUQX010078967.1:0-2500 GCA_015478945.1 Trachelipus rathkii | reverse complement strand
TTATGATATTAATATTAGCTTCATATTAATATATATACTCTATCAGCCTGTCTCCCACAAAACTGCTAGGTGTGTCAGTTGTCAAGTATCGGGAATGCTGTCGACTTTTTATGCTATGTTCCAGGTTGTTCAGTTAATTGCAACCCTTGACGGAACTTTCTATGAACTATTCTTCTCTACAAGGGATCCTGTCTCGCGTTAATCTATTTTCCTTCATCATACTAATCCCTTTTACTATTAAATCAGGCTCCTTTACTCCATCAATCCACCTCCATTTGGGTTTGCCCCTTCTCCTATTGCCCCTGCCACTTCGGATTTAAAAACTTTCTTAGTCAATCTATTATCATCATTCATTCTAAGCACGTGACCATACCATCATAGTACCCCTTGATTGCTCTTTCCATCAGACATTTCTCCTATCGGTACATATCCCTTATCCTTACATTTTAAATTCTATCAACTCTCTTTATTCCACAAATATCTCGTAAACCTTTCATTTCATAAAACTCAACTTTTTTTTCATTTTTGAGTGGTTAATGCCCACGTCTGCACAACCATACAAGAAGCAGTTTGGAACAAATATAACCCTCGAACAATCTCATTTTACCTTCTGCTTGTTAAATTTTCATTTTCCCATAATTCTCGTAAGGCTGCTAAACTCTTTCATCCCTCAGCAAACCC
This sequence comes from Trachelipus rathkii, assembly GCA_015478945.1. Taxonomy (NCBI): domain Eukaryota; kingdom Metazoa; phylum Arthropoda; class Malacostraca; order Isopoda; family Trachelipodidae; genus Trachelipus; species Trachelipus rathkii. The sequence continues at coordinate 1,819 of JABUQX010078967.1, read as the reverse complement.
TATAGTCAATCTTTCTTTCATGCTCCGAAAGCCCCAAATATCCCGTTCCTAAGGTATCTAAAAACTGTTGCTCTGCTAAAGGCTTTCCCCATTCACCTTTATGAGTTATCCAACCATAATTGAGAAATCGTCTCTTGTTTGGTCTTTGCACGTAATTTTCATTCCCTTTACTTTTAGCTGAATTAATGTTTTAATCCTTTTCCTTGGCGCACACGGTTTCAAAACGTCAAGCTCAATGCGCGCAGTTTTTGCCTTTGTACCTGGGCAACTCAACACAGATATCGTCGGCAAAAGTAAGACGCTCTTTTCTCCCCCATTACTTTCATCAGATTTCTATACAGCTCCTTTCCCAAACTATCCATATTCTTAACTACTAATATCTAGTAAAATATATTAAACAACCATGGAGACCTAACACAAACCTTGTCGCAGACCCACTCCTATTTTAAACAACCTCCCTTCCTTCCTGTTAATCCTAACACACCCTCTACCGTTCGGGTAAAATGCTTTAATCGCCTTTAATAGTGCAACGCATGTGTATTATCATAACTTTCTAATGTCTCCACAACTTCCCCTCTTTGTCACATCTGATCATATCCTTTTCCAAATCAAGCAGCAGCAAAAACGCGTTCTTCTTTTCTAAGAATTTCTCTGCCAACATTCTCAAGGTAAATCCTGATCCACACATCCTCCGACCATACACCATAATAACCACATATGTTCCTCTCCATCTGTTTTATCTGCGATATCTTTATCTTTTTTTCTATTGAAATCGTCCTATGATTTTACCTACAACACTCAATAAGTTATCCTCTATAATTAGAACACTCCCTTTTGTCCACTTACCATTATAAATTGTACAGAACATCGGCAGACAGGGAACTGTCAAGTCTTTGGTACCTCGCACTGAATCCCGCAAACATTTGAATAATATCTCATCAGCCACTCCACAACAATGTCACCTCCTTTTTCAACATTTCTACTTGTATAGCACTAACCCAGAAAATTTTCCTCCTTTTGACTTCTTCAAAGCTTAACTATTTCATCCTTTGTATTGGTGCGCCACATTTACATTTTCTAAACTCTTCGCATCGTAATAGTTTTGTCTTCTTTCTTCCTAACTCATCACTCTTCAGGCAATTTAAGCATTCCTAAAAGTCTTTCCATCCTCTCATCCGTGTCCACTATTCTCAGCTTTACTATGGTCGCTGAACTAACATTCCTATAATAGTTAAGAAGTATTGTTTCAGATTTCCTTAGCTCTCTTAATCTTCTTCCAAATAGTCTGCTCTGTACTGACGGTTAAGAGTAATCTGTCAACTTCACCGTTCGTCTGCCCTTCTCTTTGCAGCTTTCACTTCCAAGTTTAACTTCATTTCGCACTCTCTTTTATTCTCCCATTGTAGGCTTGACTCCTCAATTATGCTAGAATGTGTAGCAAAAACTCTTTTGTCCTTTCTAATAATAAATCTAATGTCGTTCACTCCACCTTTCGCTACCTTTTCTTTGTACTCCTTCTGCGAATCTGTTTTCACACCCACAAACTTCCTGGTAGTCATCAGTTTGTTCCTTTAAAACATTCCATTCCTCTTGAACCTCTTTCTTTCTCTTTTCTTTCACTATTCCCATTTTTCTGCTAGTACCCTGTCGTATTATTTGCATATTCATCGATTCTTCTAATTCTCCCACTCTTGTAACTTCTACACTTGTGTTAACTTTCCAATTTTTTCTTTCCACCCCCTTTCTACCTTTATCTGTTGCTTGTACTAAATATGTTATCAGATTATGCCCCCTGCTGCACACCTTATGACGTTCACAT
>JABUQX010078966.1:20000-28176 GCA_015478945.1 Trachelipus rathkii | reverse complement strand
GTCAGGAGAAGGCGAGATTTTACCGCTGGTCGTAGGTTATGTTAATAATTAAAAAGTACGTATCGGACACCGTCTAAAAAAAAAGAGTATCGGCGCATCGGTATCGGCCACTTTTTTCCTGGAATCCGTACATCCTTATAATATAATATATATAGTATATTATATATAATATATAAGTATATAATATATATATATATATATAATAGTAATATATATATATATATATATTATAATATATACTATCTATATATATAATACCGTATATATAGTTATAATAAGTAATATATTATATATATATATAATATAATTATATATAAGTATATATATAGTATAAAATATTAATATATATATATATATATATATATATTATATATATTATATATATATATATAATATATATATATTTCTTCTTCTCATTCTATTATTTTCCCAAGATGGGAGTAAGGTGCGCGAACGAGCATCGAAAAGAAAAGCAGTAAAGAAGAACATGACACAAGTCGAAACAGAAAGCCCAGCCTTACCGGCCGCCCTCAGTACCATTAATTAGTTGGAACCTCGTCGCAGTCAAGAAAATCCACCCTAAACGCTTACATCGAGACAGCGGCGGACCCTCACTATGGTGATCGTCAGCGTAAGGTTCATCCCATGCCGCAGGTGGGCCACAACCATACCCCCCTCACAAATGTCCCTACAACATCAGCCATTAGACCTTCTACCTCCCCTAGTAACGTCACATTCTGCTCCTTCAAATAAAACGCTTACGACCAATCCACTTTCTTCCGTTCGCCGAGCCGTCGTTCCCAACACCCGCCACTATGACATCCGCTAACCAACGCGAACGAGCATTGCATCTTTCCATATGACTCAACCAGTCATCAACATACTTCATTTATTTCTTTCATTACCCCTTCGTTCAACGACACACTACTCTAATCACGTTCATGTCCTCTCTTGGACAATTCGTCCAAACACTAATCATACCCCAGAAGATTGACTCTATCTGAACACTTTGACTGTAGATCTACTTCTTATATCAACATAGCAGCACTGGATGGCCTAGTGGTTAAGCATCCGGTTACTGTTAACTCAGCAACGCGGAGTTCCACTGTAATCGAATCCCGCTGATGGAGGAGTAAAAACTCCTGTGACCTATTCATAGTTAAATGGGGGCCAGGCTTGTGTACTCAGCAATTATGGGATGAGAAAACCGGGTCCTTTAAAAACTACGTTTGAAGCGTTCTTTTGGGGACGTGGAAGGGCCTAGTGGTTAGAGCATCCGGTTACTGTTAATTCAGCAACGCGAGTTCCAGTGTTCGAAGCCCGCTGATGGAGAGTAAAAATCTCCTGTGACTCAGTCATTAAAATCAATAAAGTGATGAGTTCACGGAGAATTTTACTCTCCATTCAGCGGGGATTCGAACACTGGACCTACGCGTTGCTGAGGTAACAGTAACCGGGAAATGTGTTAACCACTAGGCATGCCACGTCCCCAGAAAAGAACGCTTTCTAGACGTAGTAGTTCTTAAAGCACGCGGCTTTCTCATCCCTAAATGCTGAGTACGCCAAGGCCATGGCCCCATTAAATGAAATGAAGTCACAGGAATTTTACTCTCCATCAGCGGATTCGCAAACTGACTCGCGTTGCTAGAGGTAACAGTAACGGCGAGTGGCTTGAACCACCTTAAGGACCATCCACGTCCCGAGAAAAGAACGCTTCGAAACCGTAGATTCTAAAGCACCCGGCTTCTCATGCCAATAAATGCTGAGTACTCAAGGGCCTGGCCCCCATATAAATGAATGAGTCAAACGAGATTTTTACTCTCCATCAGCGGATTCGAACAGACGCCGCGTTGCTGAGTTAACAGTACGATGCTTAAACCACTAGGCCAGCGGTACGCGCAGCGTCCACCAGAAAAGGGAGGAGCTTCAAACGTAGTTCTTAACAGCACGTCCGGCTTCTGCATGCCATAAATGCTGAGTATCAAAAGCCTGGCCCACATGTAAATGAATGAGTCACGAGAGATTTACTCTCCAGCAGCGGGATTCGAAGCACTGGACTACGCGTTGCTGATGTTAACAGTAACCGCACGCTTTAACCACTAGTCCATCCACGTCCCCGGAAAAGACGTTCAACGTATAAGAATATATAAGTATAAATATATATAAATATATATATATAATAATATATATAATATATATATAATAATATAATATAATATATATATATATAATAATAATTATATATACGTATATATATATTATAGTATATTATATAGTATATATATATATAATATATATATAATATATATAATTATATATATATTAATTATATATATATATATGAATATTATATAATAATATATATATAGTATAATATAAATATATACTATATAATATATATATATAATATAATAATATATAATTAAATATATTTATTATATGTATTATTATTATATTATTAGTCTTAATTTATTATTATATTATATATTATTATCTATTTATTATTGAGTTTTAATATTATTCAAATTTCTTAATATTTGTTAATCGGCAAAAATTGCCAATGACGATTGAAAAAATATGCGATTTGCCGATGACGATGAACGATTAATTCGTCCCAATCACGAATATATAATATTAATTAATAAATAAAAAAAATTAATAATAATAAATAAATATATATATATATATATATATGATTATATAATTATAAATTAGAAAATTTTAATATATATACTACTGTATATTTATAATATGGAATATATTGTATAAGTATATTTAATATCTGTACAATATATTATATATATATATATATATATAATATTATATATATATATATATATATTATTATATAGTATATAGATATAGATATAATATATATATATATATATATATATATATATATATATATATATCCATATTATATATATATATATATATATATATATAATATATAGTATATAAAAAATATATAGTATAGATAATAGTATATATGAGTATATATAATATATTAGTATATATGTAAATATTATATATATATATATACTGACATATATTAGTAATATAAGGCAGGAGTAGTATAGCGGGAATATATATATAAGGCGGATATAGTAGATATACTGAGTAACGAATACGTGGGCGTAAGGCAGGTGATAAAGTTAACATAGTAAGATAGATAGATGTATGATAGGAGGATTTCAGACGAAGTATATATAATTTTATATATAAGTTAGGAGAGTACGGGGAGGATAGATACAGAGTAGGCGTCATAATCACACGTTTGGGCTATATAGTAAGCGTTATCCATCGAGAAAAAAGTTGGGCATTGAACGTAAAGCGTTAATTAACTCGGTTAAATTTTTAAGTTAACTTTTAACTGCTTTCGCTTAATTCGAAAGGGAAGTAACGGACTATTTGAGAAGCGAGTTAGAGAGTGACACACTCCGTTAACTCGATGAGAATTTAATTTACCCGAGTTTAAAATATTTATCTGACATCAGAATTTAAATGCACACGCAGGTCGAATATTTCGATAGGCATGCAGCGATAAAAGCGCGCTTAGTTTTATTCTAAAATTTCTAAAACAGGCTCCTCTGACAACGGTCTCAAAATGTGTTTAATGTAGACTCGGCGTTATTACGGAGTTATGAGTAATGGTTGTTAGCACACAGGGTTGGAATAAAAAGGCAGAGTTTGGAAGGGGAAGGTGCTTACAGAACTACAGGGTCACCCTTCGTTCAACGAGCAGGACGAGTGGAAGGATTACTCTATACATCAGAGGATAGTTGATTATAGGAAGCTGAACGATACAGATGGGTAGCAGCAGACATGAGCTCATGTGAGAGAGATAGTGAGTAGACGATAAGTATAGCAGAGGATCACGAGTTAGTAGAGAGAGAGAACCACACAGAGATCCTGTGAGACTCATAAGTGGAGGAGTTCGAGCAGGAGGCTAGATCTGAGATATCGACGAGAGGAGACATACGGGAGGTGAGATGCGAGATGGACACGTGAGACCGGATTAGCGAGACGGCAGAGGTATGTGTATAGACTGCGTTATGAAGACGAGTGTAGCGAGCTTCGAAGACGGCACGACGAGGATCACTATCCTATCAGAGCACGACAGATGTCGATCACACAACAACTGGAGATGGAGCAAGACTCGAAGATATATGCTTGCATATTCCAAAAAGCATTTCGCGACTGAGACGAGTTGAGATACGACGGCAGACTAGCGTAGCTCTGAATCAAGCACCACCACTCCTTTCCGTCTACTGTGCGTCTAGATTTGTATGCTAGCGTGTATAGACATATGTCAAGCGATTCGCTAAGAACACTCGGCCTATGATGGGAGCTGTTGATGAGACGGACTTCTTCACTCGTTTTGCTGAGTCTAGAGTGGAGTTGCACTGCAGGGTGTTCGGGCTCAATACTCTACGTGTTCAGCCTACTTTTCTCATGCGATGAGAATTGTGGCTCACAGCTGCGAGTAGTAACCTATCACTCACATGTCACGCGATGACCTCCGACCCTTCATTTCTGTACACTCGAATTTGAACCAGTTGTTTACCGCTGTTCAAAATTGCCTCTGCAGTCTAATCTTTCCGATTCTATTCTCGCTGTAGATCAGAGAATTTGCGGGTGGCGGCGCTCCCAGACCTTGTGAAATTTCAATCTTAGTAATAAACTAATTCACAAATCTCCTCCGGGTTAAAACAGCTCATGCCTCTATGAACTCCTATCTCCTTGTCTCTGAGCACTCGGGTCATCGTCAGACTGTGACAATTGCATAAACAGGTCCTATGGCGCGTAACATAGAATAGAAATACAATTCTGGACAACCTGACACAATCAGACACTCAGAGGGGTAGCTTATGCTTGGGTGAGATGCGGTGGCCGGTCACAAGAAAACTGGGAGTTCGTGGTATAGACCAAGGGTTGGTGGCGCGGTAGGAGTCGCGCGGAAGTCGGGAGATCGGTAGTGTTTGAGAGAGAGAGATGTAAAGAAGTCGAGTCGCAATTGAAGAGGGGTGGAGTCAGAGTCGGAGGCGGTCAATTGGGTGAAGAAGGTGGAGTAACGGAGCGTCGAGTGCGAAGTCCTTGTAATTTATCAAAGGGTGGAGTCGGAGTCGGGTAATTTTCAAAAGGTGGAGTCGGAGTCGGTATTTTCAGGAGTCGAGTCGGAGTCGGAGTGGAGTCGGTAATTTTGAAGAGGTGGAGTCGGAGTCGAGTCAAAAAATTTTGAACCGATCTCCGACAACCCTGATTTAGACTGCAAGACTTTTTTTTTCCTCTTCTCAGTTACTCCAGCTATACAAGGGTCCTATCCGCCCTTGTATAGAGTACTGTTCTCATATCGGGGGGCTCTGGTTTCACCGGCGTTTGGACAGGGTCGAGTCAAAAGCCAAAAGCTTATAAACTGCTATGTACTTTCCAGTTCACTTGAAAGATTCTAATCTTTGCGGCGCGATGTGGTGCTTTATCTCTTTTTCTATAGGTATCGCAGCGGCAGGTTTCGAGGGAAACTACCACTCGCGTACACCCTTTACGAGCCCTAGTAGCACAAGGGTACTGTCCAATCTGCGCACGAGTTTTGTGAAGATATTGGTAACTCCAGGCTAGTTTGCTGCGGTGTTTCCTTTTTTCCATTTCGGTTTTATGGAACTCTCTTCCATCTTCTGTGTTTCCTTGCGATTTAATCTCCCTCACTTTAAAGCCTCGTCGATGTGCATCTGCGCTAAGTTGCGCTAGCGAAAAATTTTGGGGTGCAACATGCCACTCCATTGAATAGGGCTCTCCCGTGAGTGGTGGTGATAACTGAAAAAAAAAATTGAAGACGGTTAACGATTAACGTTAACTTCCGCTACATTCTTTACGCTTTAATGATTAAAGCCGTTAATTTTTTTTGTTAACCATTAAGGATTAACGGCGTTAACGTTCTCATGAACGGGGCCACCTTGTGTTAATATATATATAGATATATATATACGATATATATATATTAGAGTAATATATAATTATATATATATATAGTATAATATATATATATATATATTATATATATATTATATATATTATATATTAATATATATAATAATATATATAACAAGTGGCGGCGATAAAAGGGCCCGCAGGTCCGGGGCGGGGGGGCCCCGGAGTTCGAGGGGCCCCTTACAGAGTCCAACTGTGAAACCAAACGGAAAAATTAATTCTTCTCATTTGTTCATAAACAATAGTCAGCTGTTTCACAAAAAAAAAAATCAAGTCGATATTAAACATTTCTTTTAAAATAAAAAAGATATCTTTTCAGAATACTCGTATATGAATATGACATAATAGGTACCGGAATATGCGGAAATATTCTCCAATTTTCGGTCGACTCTTCCCAAAATGATGACAGATCGAATATCAGGGGTTGTATATAGGCTACCTTTTTAACTATATAATTGTGGCGATCAGGCGGGGTCATACCTTACACTATAGAATGATGGCGATCAGGCGGGGGCGGGGGGAGAATCCTCTTTATTTTTTTTAAATATGTTTAAATGAATTTGCAATGCCTTCATTGTTATTAATTAGTGGTGAAGTGTTGTTTGTTATTCGACATTCTTCATTGAATTATTTTAATTTATATATATATATTATAGAATATAAAATATATACTAATATAAATATATATATAATTTCTGATTATTTATATATTAATAAGATATATATAATATATAAATATATATATTATATATAATATATATATATTATATATATAGTAATACTAGTAGAATCAAGCGTTACATTAAGCGGTCATCATGTATCTTTAAAACTCTTAATACTCCAGAAAAATGGAATACATTTTTTGGAATCAGCGTAAAATTTCATAAAACAAACTACTTAAAAAATTTTTTAAAAAAATTCGTAAAAAAAAAAGGAAATAAAATGTAGAATAGTAATTTAAAACTTATTTTAATACATGTGAATTTAATGGCTCGTTTTCTTGCGTAGTTTTTTAATACTGAAAAAGTTATAATACCATATAATTGACAAAAGTAATCTTTTTTTAAATGTTATTATTATTTTGATAACTTTATGGTGTGAAATCATGTATTTAAATTCTTTAACTTTTTTTAATTTTTGTAAGAAATGATACTCATATATTATATATATATATATATTATATATAATAAAATATATCATATATATATATAGAGTATATTATACTATATATATAGTATATATAATATATATGCTCCCGTCGGCATGCGAAGCCTCTAAGGGCCGTATATATATATATATATATATATATATACTACTAGTTATATATATATAATATATATATAATATATATATATATACTATATATATAATATATATATATATATATATCTATAAATTATATAATATATGATATACTATATAGTATATATATATAGTATTTAATTTTTGTGCACGTGAGAGAGTTTAGCGATTTCAGACCCGTTACAATGAACTGCGTTACAATGAACTGTTTTTAGAGATGGCAGATGTCTGATAGATTTTCATTTACACAAACATATGAATTGTTAGTTATTACTCATTTATACATAATTAACTTAAATATCATACTTTTCAATAGCTTAAATTTACGCTGATTCCAAAAATGTAATTCCTTTTTACTGAGCATTAATGGCTTTTTAAGATACATATGGAACGGCCTAAATGTAAAGCGCTGGGCATAATAATAATCTAATAGTATAATTATTATATAATATATAATATAATATATATATATATATAATATTAATATATATATATATATATATATATAAATATATATATAACTATAGGAATAGATAATTAAATATAGGAACATAATGTCGGATAAACGATGCTATTTGAGTGGTTCGCAAAAAGAAAAAAAAAAATCAGAGCCTCTACAGCTTCTGCAAACTTCCAAAGTTGTTCATTTTTCAAAAATCCTGCGTCCGAGTTAAATATTGATTGGATTGCTTCTACATCGAGCTGAACCTTATTGAAATTAGAAGTACACAAGAGGTAAGGGAAAGTTTCACAAAGAATGTGAAATTACCATACAATGACGTTGATAGATGCGTTATCGAAAACTCTACGTGGCTAAGATTCATATAAAAAAAATCCCGCAAATGAAATTGGATTTTTCCTATGCCTCTTTCAAGAGGAAGCAGAG
>JABUQX010078966.1:0-15000 GCA_015478945.1 Trachelipus rathkii | reverse complement strand
AATAAAATTAAAAAAAAAAAAAAAAAAATTGTTATTATAAAAATTAAAATAATTTTTCCTACTTTAACATTATTTCATTATTCCGGATGCCCTTTTTTAAAAAGGGTGCCGTCCTTGCCAAAAGTATCAAGATCCTTATGCAAAAAGGCGAGATCTGAGGAAGATAGAAAAGCTTTAAATATCCTCTTGGTGGTCTCTTTGCTGCAATCATTGCATTTAAGTGTTGTAGGAAGACTTTGCTCCAAATCTTTTAATATATTTTTGAAGAAATGTCTTTACTCATTAAGAGCGCCAAAAAAAAAAACATAGTAATACGGACGTACCAATAAACAAATTGGTCAATTATCGATTAATCAAACGATTATTGCTTATGAATACTTTAAATGGTTGTTAAACTTATAACGCTATTTTTAATTGTTGTGTTATGCAGGCTGTAAAAAATATAATTAAGAGTAGCGAATATAGTGTAAAATACTTTAATAACCAATCTGCTTCACTACTAATTAACAAGTTGATAAAATTGCAGGATTCGCTACATTTAAAAGGGCATAAATTAATTGAAGATGTGGCTGAGCTTTGGAATTAAACATCCTACAAGCTCGAAAGAAAAGTTTTTATTGTTTATGATATGAATACTAACATCCCTATATGTTCTTAATAACTAGTTTGGTCTTGCATAAAATATGGTTTGATTATATAGTCCTTTGATGAAATTACTGTGGAAGCAAGTAAGCGAGGAGGCACTTTTTCAGTGTTTATCTCATAATTCAAACTGTAAATTTATTTATCAAAAGCACTGACAGGTAATAATCTTTGTGACTTGAGAAAAAATTGCAACATATTTGGAAAACAGATCTAACTTTATGCTATATTAATTTAGAGTTTTAATGTTAAAAAATTTATATAACAATCACGACCATACATTGGTCTATATATATATCATGCATATATGAAAGATTGTAAGAGGAAGTTTTCATTTTGCATTTGCAATAAGACTCTTCATTCCTCTAATCCTTTGACATCATTAATTATTTATATAATACTTTACTTCGCTAACCTCCTTCATAAATTAAAAATTACTAATTTTCTGACCTGCAGGCCATTATTCCATAAAACTCATAGGCAAACTTGCACTGCAAAACCACTATAAGATTGATATCATCTTGTTTTTGTTCTGTATAATTCACCACATCTCTAGTTAACTAATCAACTAGTTGTAATCATTCAAATTTCTATCAATTCGTATTGTCTATCTAGTTCAGTGGTCTCCAAAGTGGGGTACGCAAAGTGATACTTGGGGATACGCCAAAGAAGTAGCCTCACGATCACTTGCGAGTGTATGATCGTGTATCACGTGAGTGCGAGTTTCTCTGATTGGTCGCTGCTCATATTATATTATTATGTGTATATTAGGTTATATTATATTATGTTATATTAAATTATAGGCCTATAAGGGGTACAACGTATAATTATTTTCGTCTTAATGGTACACGATCAAAAAAGTGTGGAGATCGCTGATCAAGTCAACCATAAGTTTTCACAGCATTCCTCCACCCCTTCTTTTAATATTGCAATTCGAATGAGAAACAACTTGTATCTCTGAAAATAAACTTATTTTTACATTTATTTTCATATAAATTGCAATTTAACTAAAAAAGTTTTAATTGTTTTATTTTTAGTACTTCATAAAGCTGCCAATTCATCCATTATTCTCATGTATAAAAAGACTCGAGCTCCAATTCGGTTACTTCTTTTAACATCGCTTTAGTTGTCTTCCCTTTTACCTTCCCATTTACTTCATATCCCACCAAACAATTTCCTATATGGGCGATTAACAACAAAAGGCAGGGTTGATGATTTTTTGATTTTTAAAAAAAATCAAAAAAATCAAAAATCAATGATTTTTTTTGTTTGATTTATTTATTTGATGTTTTTAGGCACAAACTGCCTTAATATATTGTTAAAATTAGTTAATCCAATTATTACCTATAATAAATTAAGTTTAGTAAATATAATTAATTTATTTAGTTAATTATTATACGTTATATAATATATAATATATATATTATATATATATATATATATATAATATATATATAATTATATATATAATAATATAATATAATATATAATTATATAATAATTATATAATAATAATATAATATATTATATATATTATATATATATATATATATATATAATATATATATATTAATATATATATATATATAATATATATATATCTGAGTACTCTAATTTTATTTATTCTTTTATAAAAATGATTTGCAAACTACGATTGCTTGAATTTACTTACTATATAGATGAAATATAATTTCAATAATCATCTTTGATAACTAGGAATAATTTTTAAATTAGAAAAAAAATTGCCTAAAAAATCAAAAAAAAATCATAAAAATCAAAACATAATTTGAATTTTTTCATAAAAAAAAACAAATTTGATTTAATCAAATGATTAAATCAGTGCCAACCCTGACAAAAGGTATTTGATTTATATCTGTTTTTTGTAGTGTACTAGTGTTTTTATGTGGCACAAGTGGAACTAGATTAGTATTAGACCTTTTCTTTATCCCACTTTTTTCAGGTGTGCAGTTTAGATAATTTGCACTTTACTTTTTTAAGGGGGAGGGAGATCTTTTTTTTTTTACCTTTATTAGCTTAGAGCAGATACTAGGTCAACCCACATTATAAGTTCATTCACATTAATTTAATTTTTCGTGTTTTATTTACAAATCAATTCATATCAATACAAGTCTCTATTTCAAATTCTTTGTTAAAGGATTCCAAAACATTAATGGATTCGAATTAAGAGTTTTGATTTGCGAACTCAACATTCTTATTTAGGGTTTCTTATACTCCAATATCAATATTCCCAACGGATTCTTAATGTTCGGCTTCCAACTTCAAACGAGAAAAACGATATTGGAAATCTAAGCACAACTGGTGCGTTTTTAGTTAGTTATTAAAGTTAACTGCATGCCATAAAGACGATAATAGTCTTGTTAAATACTTGTTGTGGATGATTAGTATTTACTTATGTTACTATGGTAGTTGGTGCATATATGAGCCTTTACTTTATGTAAGATATTAACAAACCTTAGGGTACGGTGTGTATGTTACTTCATACAATGTGTAATTGCTTACTAGGGTGACCGTAAAAAATTGATGATGGAATTTTGTCAACGGGAACCCCACAAAGTGATTAGCCTCTCCAGAATTTACGGTAGTTAAATTTTGAGCACGATGGGAGCATGTGAACCCGTGTCGCTGTGCGCTCAAAGTTACAAAAAACGCGTTTTTTGGGCTGACTAGCGACGTTTTGGAGCCGTATCTCCGGAACCCCTCATTATTTTCTCATGATTTATGTCTCAAATTAAAGGCAATATTATTGTAACTAATTTTATATTCTAATATATATTTATTTCATTTCTAGTCGGAACCCAAAGCTAACAGCCTCATCATTCATTCCATGTTTAAATTAGATTTAAGGAGAAACTTTTTTTTATTCTTTGTTTTGTTTAATTTTACATCTAAAATTTCCGAAACCAATATTCGTGTTAATGTATATTATTATTTTTTTCCCGAAAAATTAAAAATAAAATAGAAAAAGAAATGGGCTTACACCTCTGCCCTAAAGAAAGCAGAAACCAGAAATTTTCATGGTAGGCTATACCGCGCTTCACCAAGATTAACCGGTTGTAAATTGCCCTCCAATGTCAAGTTTTGGCAACTTTTTTGTTCTACCAATGCCTACTGTTGAATGAAAATCTAAGAGATCAGCAAATTGTTTCTACAATTGCCACTGTGAAAATTGAAACAAGAATCAGGGAAAAGAATTACCAAACAAGAAGTTCTTTGTTTTCTGGGGAAAAGCTCAGATTCCTACAAAACATGTGAAAAATGCTATTACTAAATTAGAGAAACTTCACGCAGGTGGAGGAAAATGTACAGAAAGCGAACCAGAATAAACAATCAGAAGCTGCCAAGAATAAAATCAAAGAGTTCGCCTAAAAGGTAGATGATATCTTTGATATCGCAAATCAAGATGCCTTGGCCATGATGAAATCAGAGGAAGACAAGGAGTTTCTTTTTTTTGAAACAAAAGGGAAATTGGGTCGGCCAGACTCCTATTGCTTGGAAGGTTGATCTGAAGTTTAAGCTTCGAGCTGAAGAAAGAAAAAAACTACCAAAAAAGAACTTGCGAAAATGAACGATCAAATTCAAGCGGAATGTTTATTCAACATAGGTAAGATTCTTTTATTTTGCTTGAATATTGATTTTTTGTAGGTACGTTTACGTCCCCTGGTTCTATGTTTAATTTTTAACAAAAGCACCAACAAAACAAGATAAAACACGTAACTTAACTATTTATCATAATTAATTGGTCCCTTTTCTTCTTTCTTTGTTCATAGAGACTGATGATTAAGAAGATGAGGACAGTGATGAAGAAGGAAAACACATGCGATGAAGGTATCGAGGATGTGCTGCCAATAACGTTTTACTCTCAAGAAACAGAGAAACTTCCTGGACCATCTCATAGCAAAAGGATAAAGCGTGGCGTTAGGGAAATTTAACCATGAAACTATCTCTGTTGTTGAATCGGTGTAAGGTATCTGACAAAAATGCCACACGAATACTCATAGCTGCCTAAGCACTTGGGGAGAATCCTGGGGAGTTCAAAGTGTCAAAAAACCACCAATCCATGAAAGGCGAAAGTATTCAGAGAAAATTACACTGAGAAAGATTCTGGAATGAATTGAATACCAGAGAAGAAAGCTGTTGTAGTTCATTGGAACGGAAACTTCTACAAGACGTTCTAAAGACAGAGCAGAAAAAACGAATAGCTGTTTTTAATTTCTATGGTAAAAATGAAGAAAAACTGCTAGGAGTTCCTGTAGCAACACAAAGACTGAGTTGAAAGGAACCAAGCCCTGGCTTGTTATGAGGTCTCGAGAAATGGGGGTGTGTCTTCCATACTATCAAGGCAATTGTGTTTCACCCCCACCACTGCATTCAAACACAGGAAGCTCAAGGCTTTGTAACATTTTGGAAAACATTCTTGGTAAGAAAGGCTCTTTACCTAAGCTTGGCCGGCCAACCATTATTTCTTGAAAGTCATGTTGAGAGGGTTTTCGATGTAAGTTCGGAATCAAACAACTGGGGCCTTCACCTGAAATATTCAAGAGATTTCCAAAAATTCATGGCGAAGCTCAACAAGAAGACAATATGATTCGGGGCCCTTATCATCAACGAAATTGTGAAAAGACATTTACCTTCTGAAGTAAATTGACAACCATAAACTGCGGATTGTAACAGCTAAACTCACGGATCACAACCCAGGCGAGATATTTACAAGGAGCTTTCCTACAATTGATTATTGGTGTTTGTAGGAGCAACATTGGAATGGGAAACGGGAAGGTGAAATTTTAAAATCTCCAGGTGCAAATTCAAGTCATGCCAGGGGTGTTGGCCAAGGGGCCATCTATTGTCTGAAGATATTTCTATTCGCGGGACCAATTTCAAAACTGAGTCATGAAGAACTACGTGCCTTAGAAGCTGTCTGTTTTTTCTTCGTTAGAGTGATTGCCCCAAAAAGCTTTGTCAAATGCCCACCAAAGCAACACTTGGCTCCCAAAGCAAGACTTTTGAACCTCTTTGCGAAGTTTGTTGGGAACTTAATTTCAAGGAAGATGACAAAGATATCTCTTGAAGACTTCTGGTGAAATTCTTCAAAACCATTTGTAGTATTTCAAAATCAATGGCAGAATTGGTTGTAGCCCTTGTGTCTTTTTGATCCTTCAATTGGGACGAAGAAAAATCCGGGAAAAGGCGAACAAGGTCCTAAATTGGACACCGAGAACCGAGGGGAACAGGAAAATTCAAGGAATTGTAAAAACCCCAAAATTTCGAAGGACACAGTTGAAGAAACTGGTTTAATGCAGGGTTATTTCTTGTTTAAATACCAAGGGCGGAACCATGAATTTCTTTAAGCGCTTTCTGATTAACGCAGATTCTCAGGAAACCCCCAGTTAGGCTGGCCTGGAAAATATACATTTTAAGGGAGGTTGTGGATTGTGAAGTCACTAAAGGATGTTATTGATTTGGCAGAACAAGGAGTGAAATTAATTACAGGCTTTAATAACCTCCTATCAAGTAAGAACAAAACAATATGTTTTACAGGTAGTACACAAGTGCCGAAAGCTGTATCCTGATGTTTCAAAAAATTCACTTTGAGCAAAACCTTTAAATAGATTATTCATTATTTATCCTTTTTCCTCCCTTGCAAACGATGCAATGCCACTCTCTTTTCATATTAAAACATTGAAATATGTAAAACAAAAAACATTCAGGACAAAAATCAATTTCCATCATAATTAAATTTTGAAAATATTAAATATTTCTCATATCATAAGTTCGTTAATAGAGGTTCCTAGTCCCGTTTTTTGACAAAGGCTGTTATAGCTCGGTTCGACTATTAGTAGCAACAAATAATGATATTAAATATAAATTACTTAGAAAATATTTGCCTATGATTTGAGACATAAATCATGAAGAAAAAATGAGAAGTTTCAGAGATACGGCCCAAAAACGGACGTCTCTAGCCAGCCAAAAATTCGAATTTTTTGAAACTTTGAACGCTTATCGAAAAATCTGCAAAGACTGATCATTTTGTGGGTTCCCGTTTGGGCAAAAATTTCGGGAAATAAAATTTTCTCCCTTATTCCAACTGCTGTCACCCTATTGATTACGTATGTTTTGCATGTTGCATGTGTATGAGCTGGATATTGTCTACTTTGGTTTGATTGGGACAGTATCCATAGGCCCAAGTGGCTTCTTACTGTCTCCATTTTTCTTATCATCTTATGCTTTCAATTCTCTCTCGCATTCGTTCTCGACAGATATGGAGATGCAGCAGAAGATATTTGAATTCGTATTTTCTGCCATTTTTTTCTTACTATCCGATTTTATTTATGAAATTATTATAAAACCCATTCCAAGCATGGTCAGTAAATTTACTTTTTCGATAAACAAGTTTTTGCTTTAAATATTATTTAATTTAATATTGCAAAACGTTACTCTAAATTCTTCTATCTATTCACTGAACGTTAACAGCTAAACGCTCACAATCAACTAAATTTTAGGCTCTCTTTTAACTATTTCATTCTAATATAATACAAAATTTGGTAACAAAAGTTATTCCAATGATATATCGATTGCGATTATTAATCTTAGTATAATTCTTAAACAATAATTTACTAATTGACTTGTTATAAAAAAAATATTTTCATTTCCCTCCCTCAATTGGAGTTTAAAAAAAAAATGATGATGATGATATATATATATATATAATATATTATTATATATATAATTACATAACTATAAAAATAATATACACAATATTATAATATACATCAAATATAACGATAACTACTAATAATAATATATATATATAATATAATATATAGATATATTAATATATATATATAACTATATATATATATATATATTATATATATATATATATATATATTATATATATATTATATAATAATATATGGAAGGCGAGGGTGATTGATTGGATTGGAAAGTTGTGTAATAAAAGCGTTTATGAAGGGCATAGTTCCAAGGGATTGGAGGGGAGCAGTAATAGTTACCCTTATATAAGAGTAAGGGAGATAAAGGGAAACTTGAAGAAATTATAGGGAAATAAGTTTATTGAGTTGTAGGGAAGATATTATGCGGGTATTTTGGTCAAAAGAGTGCGTCGAGGACTAAGGACTGATTGGTGAAGACAAGGTGCGTTTTAGGAGTGGTATAGAGGATGTGTGGATCAAATCTTTTACATTGAAAACAAATGATTGAGAAAAATGAAGGAGAAAAAGAATAATTTATTAGTTTTATGGATTTCAAACAGGCGTATGATAGGGTTAATTAGGAAGCCTATGGAGGGTGTTAGTGATATATGGTGTTTGGTGGTAGGCTTCTGAATGGAAATCAAGTAATCTATGAGGATAGTGAGCGTGTTGTTGTGACAATATAGTGTCCAAAAGTGATTGGTTATTAGTATTAATAAGCGGAAGTGAGAACAGGGTTGTGTTATGTCTCTTGGTTATTTCAATTTGTACATGGATGGGGTTATGAAAAGAATTAGAAGTGTGGGGGTGGCAGGAAAATGGTGTTTAGAATGATGGAGAAATTGGAGAATGGAGTGGAGGGTGCCTAATCTATTATATTGCGGCATGATTTGATCTGTTGTGAAAATCTGGAAAGAAGAGTTAGAGAAATTGGTAGAGGGAGGATTTGGGCAGGGTATGTAAAAGGAGGGGTTTGAAAAGTAAACGTTAGATAAAGAGTAAGGTTATGGTTGTGAGGAGGATAGGTCCTCAGGTGAAGTTATGTTAGATGGTTGAGCAGCTGGAGAACAAGTTGTTCTGAGTTAATTATTTAGGGTATGTGTTGGATTGGAAGGGAACGGATGATGCAGAGTGTAGTAGAAAGTTGTGAATGGTAGGAAGGTTGGCTGGTGCTTTTAAATAAAATCGTTGTTGAATGTAAAAAGACTAAGTCTGGAGTGCGCTGGGGTCTTTGCATGAGGGTATTGTTGTTTACACTGTGTGTTATTTATAATAGCGAGGACGTAGTATGGAATAAGAAGTATGAAATCTAAGGTTTCAATGTGTTCAGAATGACAATCTTAGGGGCGTGCTAGGTGGTGAGAAAGAATTGATAAATGAATGGGAGAAGAACATATTAGAGAGTTGTGTTGGTGTGAAAGAGGAAGGGGGTAAACTCGAGGATTGAGAAAGGTATGTTGAGATAGTTTGGTCCTGTGGAAGGATGAATGATAAATCGGTTGGTTAAGCGATGTATTGTGGTAAGTTGTGCTGGGGAACCGACCGGTTGGAAGACCGAAGAAAAAAAGTTGGAGATTGAGTTCAGTTAAAGGAATGTTTTGGCAGGAGAGGAAAATGTAGTTTTGGTCAAGAAGGCGAAAAAGAAAGGTGGCATGAATAGGAGGAGAAGAATGGCGGAGAGGGAGGTGATGTTAAGGGAGTAGTGGTTGTGGCCTTACCCAATGGGGCCAGGGGATGAACCCGGTAGCGACTGACGGGACTTAGCATGAGTTGTAGGATTTTCGGCGTGTTGCAGTAGAGAGGGGAGGTTTGCCCATGAAGTTCTTAGGGTGGAAGTGTTTCCTGAATTGCGACGAGTTGACGTGACTAATTAAATGGTACAGAGGGGGCGGCGGTAAGGCGGGACTTTCTTTTCGAGCCAATATGTCATGTCTCCTTACATACTGTTTCTTTCCGGATTGCTTGTAAGCGCCAAACCACCTTACTTCCCAATCATTGGGGGGAAAAAGGGGTAGATAAAGAAATAATATTATATAGTACATATAACGTGCATGATATACTAAGAAGTAGCTACTAGAATAGTGACGTCAAGTCAATTAGCAGTATACTGACAGTAAGAAATATCATAATAAAATAGTATAATACAATTAGAATAAAAAAAAACGCAACAATCAATAATATATATATTATAGTATATTATATATATATATATAGATATATATAAGGTATATAGTATAGTTCAATCTAAATAAAGTAAGTATATATATAATATGATATAAATTATAGTTTATAGATAGGAGAATAGATAGGTATAATAGTATAATATGCCGGTCTGTCTGAAAGTAATCCAAAACCTTGATTGTTCTACCGTGGAAAAATTAAGGATACATTGAGAACATGAAGGTAGCACCTTTAATTGGAGTAGGCCGAAGGGAACATTTGTGAGCGAAGCAGTTGTTTCTTTTAGGCTGTCCGGACACGTCAGGTCAATTTTGACAGGACTGCCTGACGAGTGAATAGTATTCTGTGCGAAAAGTTCGAGAGTTTTTTATTTTGAGGGGAGTGAAGGATGGATGGAAACGTGTTGAGGCAAGAGGTAGGCATTCACCGAGAGTTTTCATTGAAGTTGTAATTACGCAGGCGGAAACCAATTCAAAGAGATTCAAACAGACCTTTGTTGATGAGTGCAATTGGGGAGTTATTCCAAAAGAAAGTACTTCGGAGAGAATCAGTTTAAAAGTGGCCGGGCAAAGGTGTAGCATCCGAGAGTGAGGCGAACGTTCAAGGAGGGGGAGGCGCTGTCAAAAACAAGGCCAATGTCAATTGTAGAATGCGATTGAGAAGAAGTTGCAGTCCATTCTAAGTTAAAGAATCGTCGGTCGTTGCAGTGAAAAGAAATTGCTGATGGCAGTTGGAATATCAGCAAAATTATGTTCATGGTAATTTTTACGGGGAAGGCGGAATAGGATGTTGCAGGAGTGGGCAGCCTCCAAAAATTGGTGTGTTTGCAAACTGCTTTCACAGGAAGCAAAGGGAACTCAGACTTTTTTAGGAGCGGGTGTATTTGCCCCCCCAACATAGTACATAACTGGAAAACAGTTTAAGATGCAGAAGTTTTCTCAAATACCCGTTTTTTCACAAAAGAGCAATATAGGTTGCATGTACCACCTCGAACCAGAAACCAAAATCAACAGGTCACCAGCCTTAAAGAGGCAATCTAACCTCGGCCAGGAGCCAAAGAAGGACAATGCTGATTATTGTCATTCCAGTTGCCGTAGCATCGTGCATCACAAATAACGCGCCTGAAGGACGACAGTAACTAAAGAGTACGTATCGGTGGATGTTCAACATCTGGTCTCTCTGCTAGTGAGGCAGTTTCATCTTAACGATGGGATTGGTCAATCACATTAAAACTGGAATTGCATTATCATAGAAATTCGGCCGCCCACTTTCATTTCGTTGAGGCTCTGATTCCAGGGGCTTGTGTATGCTAATCTTGCAAAACTAAGATATTAAATGATAGCTTGTAAACATGATGTGAATTTACCTGCTGCTTCATGAAGGGTATTGAGGAAAGTTTTGCGAAAAGTTGAGGTATCATTAAAAAAATTGGCATTCTTTCTATATCCCCTACTATAAACATTGTTTAGTAATTACAACCCGCGCACAGATAAAAAGATAGTTATTGAGGGCGACTTGTAAAATAGAATACACGAACTCCGCAAAAAGTTATAATATCTGAAATTTTACTTTTTACTTTCATCGCATATTTTACTTATGTTAATAAGTTAATGTAAGAACCGCGTTTTCTTTCAAAACATTTTCATATGTTTTAAGTAGTAACTCATGTAGTAAGAAGAGGTTAAAACAGGTATTAAATTGGTTTCCGCCTTTCTCTGTCAATAAACCTTAGCTAGTTAATTGCCCGTCTCTAGATGGTCTACATTCCCATTAACAACTAAGACAAAAAAAGCTTCGATTGATACCGAGAGGTCTACAATTGAAAGAGGCGATTCTCCATAGTTCAGTGGTACAGATACCAATGTTATTGGTGAGATTTTTGGGAAACATGCAACGAACGCAGGCACGCACACCGACGACGCCCGACCACGGCAACGCGCGTCGCGGACCACACCACTGATATACTACAAGTATAGGATATAATGCGGAGCAAAAATATTTTGTTGGGTAATAAAAAGGTATCTATATTATATACAATTTGAATTTTAAAATAGTGACACAGAGTTCTTTTAATTTAAAATGGTGAAGGTCAGCATGCGTTGACTGTTCGTAAGCTTCTTAAAAACCCCGCAAATGTTTTGTTGTTTGTTGTGATAACCGCAAGAGGGTGATTGAATGACAAGCTCCAAATGAGAGTGAAAGTAAAAAGGGGGATTTAAATTAAAGAAGAGCTGAGTCACCCTTTAATTGCTGTGCTGCCAAAAAACATGATATACTGTATTTCTTATGTTATCTCAGAGAGTAATTTAGCCACATTCAGATCAACTAGTAACCAGAAATTGCTGGAACAGAGAATAATGATAAGATTATAAGTATGTGAGCGAGGAGGGGGAACATTTAGAACTACCATATTTGGTTCGCAGGATTCAAGAAAATATGTGATGAGAATATTATTTTATCCATTTCTTTTGTAGTGCCCGCCGCAAATAAGTACTAAAAATTATATCTAAGGTTACTCATGATTCCAAGAATATTTTGGAATAGGGGTCATGTTCCTTCGAGCATTAAAGCAACGCGATCTAACGAGACTGCAATGGCGTGAGGAATAAGAGGTGAACCCGCTCTATCATTGCGTTCTTCTTGCAGTTTGGCGGATCTTGAAGTTTCGCTGTGTGTGTTCTCGTATGTTTGATGGAGTGAAATCTTTATAAGAGTAATGGGCGCTGGAACATTTCCAACCTTTCAATAGTGAAGCTTCTAGAAACAAAACCGAGTAACAGAGAGTATAACGAAACTTAAGTCCTTCTCGAATTATTCTATCCTGTGCACACCTGGATAATTCTTTCTCGTCGGATATCTAGATATATAGAGTGAGAAAAGCAAAGACCTGGGACACAGAGTATCATGCCTTTTAAAAGAATGCGATTTGAATAGTTAGAGAGTCTTCTTGCTGATCTCGCCAAGCGTATTCACGTAGTTGAGGTGACACGACGTTAGCCAACATGCATTATCCACTCTTATATCTCAATCAGATCTTTTATCGCGTTCGATTAATCTGTGACCATTTGA
Organism: Trachelipus rathkii; assembly: GCA_015478945.1. Lineage (NCBI taxonomy): Eukaryota > Metazoa > Arthropoda > Malacostraca > Isopoda > Trachelipodidae > Trachelipus > Trachelipus rathkii. Next base: position 2,377 of record JABUQX010078966.1, on the reverse strand, counting down.
AGAAAGCAATCGGCACGAAATTGCGAAGAGAGATGGAATTGTGAATCCTTTCTCCTATCTAATGGAGGAAAGAAATCTTGGTTTGTTTTCAAGGTTTCTCAAAAATTTCAATTTGAAGTCTCTCTACTACTGTAATAGTTAAGGCAAAACTTTAATAGGATCGTTTACAAAATCAAACTTAAGAAAGGACCAGTTACCATTTTTAACATGATTATTGTTTTCCAATTCACGGGCGGAGAGTCGAGCGTTCTGTGAGATACGAATCATCTTATATGTTTTTCCGATACTAAATGAGAACTTAAGATGATTATAGGTATTAATCTAAAGAGCTTTTCGGGAGGACTGTTTAAGAAAAGGTACAATATGTTATATATTGTATTTCAGTCTGCATTAAAAAATGATATTAAATAATTGATTGCAAAAAAATATTTCTAAATAAGAAATAAAATTTCTTAAAACCCAATAATATCTTTGCAAAAAAAAAAATTTATTGTTTAAATGTTATATATAATAGAATTTTTTTTTTAATAAGTCAATAAAAGATAATTCCAAAAAAAATTTTCGAAACCAATAAATAGCGATATTCACTTATTCTACTAAAAGTACTAACTCAACATAGCTTCAACAGTTCAATTATTTATAGTTTACATTAATTAAACTACTAGAATTAATAATAAACCATCAGTCTTATCTAAGATAACGAAACAAATGTAAATTCTATTCAAATGCTACAAAAATTAAACATAAAACATAAAGTGTTGTCAATTGCATTTTTAATAAACATAACAAAAAAATTATTTGGACAAAATAAGATTAATAATTATAATTAACTTTAATACAAAAGTTGATTTCTGGTCCTGCGTAAGTGATGACCTTATATGCAGCAATATTAATACCCTGGATTAAATTCCAATTTCTGGAAATGGAATTTTAGAAAAACCTTCATGTTACCATGGATTATATAACCTGATTCCACATCAGCAGTAATTTATATGTTATGTCAGATAATATTATCACGGAAGACCCCATACTAAAGGGTTTCCACTCCAGGACAGCTGTTTTATATTTGAGATTATAAATACCTAATTTAAAGGTTTTTTACCTTTAATTTTTAATACCTAACACGTAAAGTTAAAGTCCTTTTACCTTTATTTTCCTGATTTTTAGGAATGAATTCTGATATGAATATACGAGGCTTTCGAAATCACATCTTAGAACAGAGCTGGGATCAAATAAATAATCCGATCCAAAAGTGCAAACACGATCCACTTTTGAATAAAGAGTATGAGTAGGAAAGTTAATAGGTTATTTTTAATGTTGTTTAGTAAGAGAAGTTACATGATATATTTTTTAATGTTGTCTAAATGGACAATAATTTTGTCGTCGAAGCTTATTTCGAGTCGAATATAGCTTTAATTCGACGGGAATCCAGGATGTTAGCCTGATGACGGTTCCTAGAGAGAGAACTCAATATGGAGGGTGATTCTCCTTCTGATGAAGAATTATAAATATTACTATGAATTTCCAAAGGGCAAAGATGAATGACGGCATGAGTTATTTCATCTGTCTTAGTACTCAAGGAAACCGATCGTACATAGCCATCAGGGAAAGTGTGTAAAACTTTTACAATTCTCAATTTCCATTTAAACGGGGACCGTCATCCTCCACAATGACGACGTCTCCAACAATCCCATTTGAGTGATCAGATTTGTTATAAGATTAAAAATTTATTAAATAATCCTTTTTCCATTTAGTTTTGAATTTATTTACAAGGGAGATAATATATTTATAACGTTTACCAACTTTTATGGGATCTAAGTATGTAGGATCCATTTCAATAATTCTTATGGAACTGGTAAGGAATTAAGTTTATGCCCTGTAAATAAATGGGAAGTAATAAGTGGTTCCTCACTATGGAGGTCATCCCTTACAAAGGTTAGAGGACGGTAATTCATAACCGCCTCCACCTCTATTAAAATAGTATAGAATTCATCATAAGTGATGAGGGCATTATTTAAAGTACGTGTCAAAGGAAATTTTGTTATTCCCATGATACGTTCAAAAAATCGTCCGTAGTGATTGCTACGAGCAGGATTGAACCTACATGTAATGGAGTATTTTTTAAAAATTTGTTTTCTGGATGGTAAACCATGTAACTTTTAAATATCATCAGAGGAAGCATGGAAGTAGGTGGCGTTATCTGAATATACAACAGAGGGAACACCACGTCTACCAATGAAGCGGAGGAATTATCAAAGAAGAGACTCTGTGCTATTGTCTAAAACGAGCTCGAGATGGACTGCTCCAGTCGTTGCACAGGTAAACAATACAATATAACATTTTGTAGCAGCTGTTTTTAAAATTTTAATTATAAAAT
>JABUQX010078965.1:0-18973 GCA_015478945.1 Trachelipus rathkii | reverse complement strand
TTATGTACTGTATCAAACTAGATTCGATGTAGGTATGTACTGTGCCCCAAACATGATCGGATGTAGCGTGTGTACTCGGTATCGAAACAATTAACAAAACTTTTTTCATATTAAATCTGACTTGCCGCTATTTTACAATATCCAACAATGCATATCCTATTAATTGTGCAGCGCCATAAATTTCGAATATTAAAAGGAAAATAAATTTTGTACGTTCAATTTTGATAATCTTGTTTTGAATTTTGATTTTTTTTTTGTTTTTTTTTTTTTTTTTTTTTTTTTTTGGGTTTTTGTTTGTAATTTTCATGAAATATGTTAAGAAAAAAAATGAATAATACTATAAAAAGGAAAAAAATAGTTTTCCTTGGTCAGGTAACGAAGGAACCGGCATTTCAATTCATGTGTGCGCAAAAGAAAACGGAGGCGTGACTAGCCGCTTGTCACGCACGCAGATGACGTAAAGGAGTGTGTGTATGAACACTGGGGTTGTGGAATCTTCCAGTCTGCATGCTAATTAATTTGATAGCCGTGCTTTCCTCCCTAAAAGTTAACAAAAACCTATTTATCTGCAATTAGAAAAATAATTCACCTTTTATTCTCAATTTTTTCAGACGCAAAAAAAACAATATTCCCTAATAAACCTTGCAAGCTATTCGGATTTATTATTTCTTTTCAAACGTTTGAGCATGATATGCTACAAACCTTAAGAAACTAATATTATTTCAAAGAATTCAGAAATATTAGTTAAGGATATCACAGATAATCGCATTTAGGAAATTCATGATATATTCACCAAAGTATACTTTTCAATAACACAGATATAAGTCCACCATTTAAATTGCTCTCTCAAGCTTACACTGTTCAGTCTCAACTGAAGTCATCGGCGTAATAATAAAATAATAATAATATAATAATAATAATATATAATGAATAATAATAATGATTAATCAATAATAATAATAATAATAGATTATATTCAAATATATAAATATAATAATATACTTATTTTAATTTAATTTTTATTTATATTGATTTAATTAATATTATATTTATTATTAATATTTTTTTTTTAATATTATTATTATATTATTATTCATATTATTATTATTGAATTATTATATATCATTATCATCATCGGCATGGATCATTATTATTAATTATATTATTATTATTATTATTTATATTATTATTCCATTATGTTATATTAATATTATTTATTACTTATTATTATTATTATAGTATATATATTTATATTATTATTATTATATATTATTATTATATTTAGTTGTTATTTATATATTATTTATAAACATTGTGGAGCTCTTACCTAGCTGAGATTGAGAAGATGGCGGCCGAAAGAATCCAGGGTTACGAAACCCAAAGGGAAAACGTTGTCCAAAGCTTGGAAACACATATAAAATTATAAAAATTCAGTGAACAATATTTCATTCTGTTATCTGTAGGGAAAAAAGTAAAGGGATCCTAAATACTAAATCATAATATATATATATATCTACGAAAAAATATACTTACGTTACCTTATTATAGTTAGTATATAATATACTATATCTATAAAACTATATAATATAATATATACTATAAACTTATATATAATATAGATATATATTATAAGCTATATATAATATATATTATATATGGAGAATCAAATTGCTAGTTACAAAATATTGTTTTCTGTTACAATTTATTGTCTTCAAAAATTGAAGCCATTTTTTAATCGTTACGGACTGAATGATTACACTTTTCTTAATGCATTTCCTTAGCGTTGATTCCAAATCATTTTTCTAGCACGTATAGTTTCACAGATGCGAATACACTGGTTTTAGATTTTTAAATTTCTTATATGGTGTCTAAGCAATTCTATGGATGTATGATCATTTAAGGAATGACGCTAACGACAAGCAAATCATAAACCTTATTCACTTATTAAATAAAAAAGAAATATATATAAATTACTTATATGATATTATATATTATATATATATATATACTACATATAGTATAATATTATATATATATACATATATATATAGTAATAATGATAATATATATATATACTAGTTATATATATATAGCAGCATATATCATATACTAGAATATATATATAGTATATTATATATATATACTGATATTCGTATAATTATATATAACATGAATACTGATTAGTACTAAATCTAATATACTCGTATTAATATATTATATATAGAGTAATATATTATGATAGTTATAATAATATATACTATATATTATAATATAACTAATAAATAATATATATATATATAGTATATATATAATACTCAATATATATATAAATTACTTCAATTAAGGTATACCTTTATGTGTATTTGTGTGTATATGTGATTGTATGTGTGTGTGAATTTGGCCTAGATTGTTATGATATAGCATAAAACAATGATCCGCAGTTTTGCTTTCATTCCAAAATCCTTGGCAGTACTTCTCCATCATCTAAAGATCTTGATGGAAACGCTTCTCTTGCTCGTCAATCACTGCACCAAGGTTTTCAATTGAAAAATCTAAGTGGGACTGCAGGAAATGAATTTTTAACGGCATTCGGCATTCTATTTCTTTGTAGCTATCTGGAAGGTTCTGAATTCCGTCCTTATAAAGAGGTGATTTGCTGTTTCCAAGGAGGTTTTCCCATACCCATTTGAAATTCAACCAAACCTTCAATTCCTGCGTTCTTATCACTATTTCAAATTCAATGTCTTTCAAAACCTCCCTTATTTGTGGTTCAACAAAAATTGTTTTCTTCAATTTTCCTGTTGTTGTCTTCGAAAAGTTTTGAAATTTACTCTTTTTTATTTTGCTTTTTTTTCAAAATTATCATTAAGCTAAGATTAATGTGGAGAGGTGGCAGAAAGAAAGAACATTTGGGATTCCACTAAAGGAACACACTGGACATTGCTTGTCCCTGGGACATATGTATACGTATGTGGCCAGTCACTTTTATTGTAATTCTCTATAGTCCTACAGGCAAAGAAAATAACAAGTATTTGTGAATCTTGACTGCATATCCATAAACATTCCTATAACTTTTAGATCACCTCAAACATTTCATTGATGGCTGTCTCATTTGATTGGCTAAAGTGATATTATATCCATGTTGTCATGTGCCTATGGAATTATATTACCATTATGAAATAAAATTGCCACCTGGCTTCTCTACCATGAACCAATAAAGAGGTGCCTGTCAGATGCCATATATGTCTGAGACATTGCTGTAAATGGTCCTTTGATATCCTGTGAACAACAGAGTGGACCATTTATATACTGTAAAGAATGGTGTTAATTCAGAATTGAGTTTTCGATAATAAAAAAAACAAGAACATTCTCATTCGTCATGTGGAAAGGAATGATGATTAAGGTGTTAAGCGGAATGTTATTATTAGCTTGAGTGCTTGTTGGGAACCGACCGCTGGGAGACCTAAGAAAAGTGGATTGAAGTCATAAGTAAAGGAATGTTTTAGCACTAGAGAAATTGTGTGAGAGTTGGCAGAGTGAGGCGAGAAGAAAGTGCTGTTATGATCAGGAAGTGGAGGTGGCGCTATTGTGTTGTACTTAAAGGGTTTATGGTTGTGGTTCCACTGCGCGCTCGATCGAGAAAGATGACCTTACACTTTATCGGATAGTTACCATACGTGCGGTCGTAGACCGCACAGTAGGTCCACTTTATGAAGCTCATAGAGTGTGATTCATGATTGGTGAATCTTTAATCTATATTTTGTTACAGAGGGATTTCTATGGCAGTAAAGGGCTGGCTTTCTTTTCGACTTTTGTTCTATCATTTCTTCTACTGCTTTTCTTTTTACCTCGATTTATATACACGCACCCTATATCCGTCCAGTCTTGCGGTTAAAAAAGGTAGATAAAAGAAGAAGAAGAATTATAGGATGACTATTTTTTTATATTATAAGTTTATTAATATATATATATTATAGTTTATTATATACTATATTATATATATTTATTTACTTTTATTATATTTATATTTATAATTATGATTAAATAATATTTATTATAATAATAGTATTAATTTATATATTTAATTATAATTTTTTATATACTATATATATATATTAATTATATTTATTATATTATTTCAATATTTTATTTATATAAATTTTTTATCTATATAATATTTATTTATATAATAATAATAATAATAATATATATTCTTTTATAATTTATTTTTCATAATATATTTATATAATATATTTATAATTTAATTTTATTTAATTTTATATATATTATCTTATATTATATTATATATTTACTATAACCTATATATATATATTAAAAACATTTGTTATTTATTTAAATAAATATATATTATATATATATAAATTAATATCATTGGTTCTTTTTAATATTATATTTATGGATAGTTATATATATATATATAATATATATATATATATATATATATTTAATAAACTCAGTATATTTTTACGTTGCATATCTATTATATACTTTCACTATTATATTAAGGTAGGATTAATCTTACCCCACTCTATAGTAAATAATATATATAATATATATATAAACTAATTTATATTGTAATTTTCCCTCTGAATCATTTTCTGGGCAATCCGTTAATATAATGGACATATACTAACTGCGGTCATAACCAACTTTGAGGCTCGGCAACCCCGTAAGGGGCCAACATAGTAACCTCTTCTACGACGAGGTTATATCATAATGAAGGGGGGATACCAATTTGAGGGATATCGTATTGTTTCTAGATTCCCGTAGCTCAGGGGATTACACGTTATCTTAAGGGCCCTTTATAGTTCCTACACTGGTACTACTGACATCCCAATTTGTAGATGTCAATTGCTTAAGCATATTTTTGTTATTTTTTTTTATTAAGGCTCTAGAGATTTTCAACATCTAGATAATGTTGATCTATTCTCTATTATTGTAACGAGTGTATTTTTGCATTACTATGCAGATCATACAAACCAAAAGCCGACTTTTTTAATTCTTCTTTTCTTTCTCAAACATATTCAAAAGTTGCTGTTTCCGTCGTAGGGTTGTAATCATATTTAACGATGTTAACTACATGGCGAGTTTTGGAAACTTCTTTGAAAATTTCTATAATTACTCTGCTCTGATGCTCCTATAGTTGAATGATTGAAATGAGCGGGATTGTGGAGAGGTTTCGGCATATATGAGATCTGTTTTATTTCCTTTTGGGAGTCTATTCCTAATATACTGGTTTTTTATTACAGTTTACAATACACATCTGTAGATTTGCTCGCGAGGAAGAGTGATTAAAGTGTTTTATTTATGTTTGTTCAGAAATCGGCATTACCACAAATGTTACTGAGTTTGCTCTTTCAATGTCCCATTTTTCAAACATTTTGTCAAATTTTCTTGAAATTTGTATTCCTCATGTGTGATAGATCTACTAAGGTACAGTAGCTAATGCAAAATTTATCTCTCTCAGAACTTATCGTGTGATTCGGTATATACAGCTGAAGTATATAGGGCTGAACAAATGGTTATCTTAGTCTAAGCAAATTTATTGTTCTGCCTAATAATTCATCATATTATTTATTTTTTTTTTTATTGAAAACAGATTCATTATTATTTCAATTGCAGCTTCTGAAACGAGTAAAAATTCCGTTGCCTCAGTTTGTATTGCGAAACAACTTCGCGATAAATTTTCAAAGAAATCTAATATCTTCCTCACATATAAATCTGTAGAATCATTCATCACTATCCATTTCAAGCTACAACACTTTTATATAAAAACAATCTCTTTGAACGTTACCATTATTTTCTCTGTGTTTTTTATGTAGCATGTGAAAGTTATCTCGAATATTTATGATTTATTGCTCAACACTAACATCATTTTTCTTTTTATCTCCGACTTTTTTGTCTTAATTTTTCTTTTATAGGGAATTAAAGGTGCTTCATGGTGTTGGCAATCTTACACGAATATTGCTTTGGAGTGGCTCCATTTTCTAAAAAACTAGGTTTTCAGCGATAATGTCCTTCTCCTCTAGTCCTTATATCATTGAAAACGCTCACTAATATATAAGCAAAGATTAAAAATAATTTACCAGAGTCATTATAAACACCCATTTCCGTGCAGCTGCTGAAGTATTATTATACACACACAACATTTTCCTTTGCATTTGCCCATAATAGAGTTTAATTTACTCATAACACTAGAAAGTTATAAATATGAGTTTTTAGACGTGTGCAATATAAATCTTCAATACAATTTCTATTTTTCATAACTGCCATTTAGTATTGTGCGAATTTAATACAATGCAAATTTTAGTTAAAATACGTTATCGATGTTTCGATATAACCATATATACGATGCAAACAAACAAAACCAAACAAAAAATAGTTGTCATTGAGATCATTATGAACTCGAATATCTTACCTCTTACCAATGAGAAATTTCGAAATGAATAATAATATGTGTTGTCTTAAGCAAGATCTAATAAGATCTCTTATATTTTATTTTTATTTCTTTGTGTATTTCTAATCGCCATGGCAATGTTCGTATAGAAAACTAATTCAAAATCATGAAAAATATTATGATATATCTAACATGGAAAAAATTAAGTGTCTTGGATTAAGTAAGTGTTTGGAAGTTTAAGTATAGGGTTGATGAGGTATCCGTCATGGCATTAGACGACAAGTTAATTTCTCATATTCAATTTTAATTCCATTGAGTAAATATAATTTATATATAATATATTAATATATATATATATATATATATATATATATATATATATTATTATATTAATAAAAAAAATATTTTTTGTGAATGTATGTAATAATTTTTTATATTATATATATAAATATATATAGTAGTTGAGCGCTTAATTTGGAGGCCTTGGAAGTTGAAAGATCGGACCCTTGAATAGGTGGGGAATTTTTTAATTACCCTAGTGGGAATTTCACCTTCACCGCGAAAAAATAAAAATTTAATAAAAATAATAAAAAAAAATAATAAATAAATAAGTAAATAAATAAATTAAATAAATAAAAAAATAATATAAAAAAATAATAATATAAAAAAAAAAAAAATAACTTTAAACCCAAGAATTTAAAATAAAAAAAAAAACTAAAATTTTGAATTAAAATTAAAAATTAAAAATAGGACGAAAACAGAAATATGAATTAACGCATTATTATTTTAGCCGGTGCATTTGTTTCCACGCCGTATGCGTCATCACTCTGCCTTGCACCGCACTGATCCCGGCACTCCGCACCGCACCGCTACGTCCAACGTGTAATGGGTTGAGTTCCAAATCTGGGAAAAATGGTCATCGAAGGATGAAATTTGTATAATGTTTAGAAGACGAAGAAATGCACGCAGTGCATAAGAGAAAGATGAGCGAAGGAAGAAGGAGGAATGAAGAAGGAGGAAGAATGGTGTTTTGGAAACCCCCGGAGGGATCACCCAACGAAATAAAAGATAAAGTTTAGAAACTGCACGGAGTGCCATTAAGAGAAAGTTTAGATAAATGCACGGAAGTGCATAAAGAGAAGATGAGGAAGGAAGGAAAGAAGGAGGATGGAGACAGAGTTCGTACAGGCACCGGTGCTGTGCTGTTTGGAGGTGTTGAGTTAGTAAACATTCGTTTAGCCTCAGACTGTGCTCATTTTTATTTTCAAATAAATTCGTTTTCATATTTTTTATATACGTCACGAAATTATATATATAATTTTCCAATACTTTTAACTTACCCAAATGTTTTATAAGTATTTTACAATGTAGATTATAATGAAGGAAAATTTATGCTTTCAATTTTCTAATTTTTAATTACTTTTTAATTTTATTGTTTTCTTTTTTTAAATTTTATGCTTTTCATGTTTAGAACTAAAAAATTTGCATTTTTTACATATTTACATAGCAGTAAATCAGTAAAACATGTAAATCAAACCATCCACCCCTACCCTTCCTGACCCATCCATGATTCTATTGATCTAAAATAATAAGATCTATTTGATATTATTGTATATCATATGCATCTATTAATCTATTGATCTATTGATTCAAGTCTATTTTGTATAACATAACATTGATTCTTAGCTTTATTATTTTGTTTTGTTTTTCTTTAACATTTTGTTTTTACTATAAAAATTTATTTCTTTTCATGTTTATAACTTAAAAAATTTGCAGTATTTACATAACTAAAACAGTTTAAAAAATCAGTAAATCAGTTAATGCAAAACAGCCCCCAGTCACCCCTATCCATTCGTGATCCTATTGATCTATTGTAAAAGTCATTATTTTGTTTAAATTCCACAAAAACTTTTTAATTTATTTTGTTTTGTTTTCTTTAAACATTTTGTTTTTATAAAAAAATTTATTCTTTTCATGTTATATAACTTTAAAAAAATTATGCATTTACTCAGTAAATAGGTAAATCAGTAAATCAGTAAATCAAACTGTCCTCAAGTCCACCCTCCTACCCATCCATGATCTATTGATCTATTGATATATTGATCTATTTAGCTATTGATTCATATTTCGTTATAAACATAACACAAAAACTTTTATTTATTTTGTTTTATTTTCTTTTAAACATTTTGTTTTTACTAAAAAAAATTTATTCTATTTTTATGTTTATAATTAAAAAGAATTTGCATTTTATCCATACCCTAAATGACCAGTTAAATCAGTAAATCAGTAAATCAGGTAAATCAGACCACCATAATCAAATTAAATCAGTAAATCAACCTAACACCTAAGGGATTATGATCTACTGTTCTAATGATCTATTGATCTATGATTCATTCATATTTTTATTAAAAAATTGTTGTTACATACCCAAAATGCAGTATTAAATCCAGTAAATCAAACCGCTACTCCAGTCAACTCCACCCATTCGTTGAGCACTATTGATCTATTGATCTAGATCTATTGATTCAAGTATATTATATGATAATATAATTATATAATAGTATATATATAAACAAAGAAAGTTAAATAGTTTTTAGGCAGTTTTTAAAAACAATACAATACTAATTTAAACTGCCATTTATTTGTATTACCCAGCTGAGACTATAATATAAATGCAAAAAGACATAATATTGATGCACTCAATCTTTACGTATGCAGATAAATAAAACAAAAAATAGTTGTCATTCTAGAATCATTTATTAGAAGCTCGACATTTTGATCTGTAGATTAAATAAATTTTCGGAAATGATAATTAAATATGTGTTGCGTTAAAATAGCAGATTGCTATACAGATTTTTTATATTTATTTTTTCATTTTTTTTTCTCATCGCAGGCTCAATTCTATAGAAACTAAATTCAAATAATCATGAAAAATATATTGATACGTATTTAAATGAATATAATAATAAGTGTTCTGAATTTTAGTAAGTGTTTGAAGTTAAGTATAGGTTGATGAGTTATAGGTTCCCGTCAGGGATAGAGACAAGTGTATTCCATTATATTTCTTTATTCCATTATATATAAATATATATATATATATATATTAATATTAATTATATATAGTATATATATATATATATATATATTATATATATATAATATATATATATATATATATATTAAGTAATTATATACCTCATACCTAGAATATTCATAATTCATAACTACATATATATATATATATATATATAATATTTAAGGCGAGCATTGTCGACGCTTTATATGTATTTGTTTAGCCGGAATAGTGAAAGTAGTTCTGACCTTTGTCTGAGACCATAGCGGGGGATTTTAATTCTTACGCGTGAGGAAATTTCCACCCTTCCAACCGTAAGGCCGCGAGAAAAAAATGAAATTGAAAAAATTAAAACTAACAATAACACACTATAAATATCGAGATTGTTAGTTTCTAAGAGATATAATATGTATATACTAAAGAAAACTTAAAATAAAAAAAAAATTAAAAATTAAAAGAAACTTTCAATTAAAATAAAAAAAAAAACTTAAATAAATTAAAATTATAAAATAAATATCAATAATATATAATGTTTAATTAACGATATTATTTTAATCGTTGCATGTTCCCACTAAAATATTACCGCACGCATATCTGCACCGCACCCTAATATAGAGTTCCAAAATCTGGAAATGGTCATCGCATAAGTTGAAATAAAATAATATATAAAGAACATAATAAGACAGTAAGCGGAAGATGGAGGAAGGAAGAAGGATATAAGGAAGCAGCATGAAGAAGGAGGTAAGGAGATGGTGTTTGGAACATCCACGGAGGGGTTTATCTCTCATACTGAAATAATTTATATGTATTGTATGCAATGACACGGAAAGTTAGCATTAAGAGAAGTAAAAATGCACGGAGTGCATAAGAGAAGATGGAGTTAAGGAAAGGAAAGTAAGGTTAGGATACGGTAGAAGTATTATCGGCACACAGCGCCGGTGCTGGAGCCGGCTGCGGTTGTGCTGACTTAGTAAACATTCGTTTAGCCTCAGACTGACATTTTATTTTCAAAATCTGCGTTTTCTCTCCTTTCTCAAATTTACATTATAAATAGGTGATAACTGAAAATTTTCCTAAGTTTAATTTTACATTTATACTTTTAAATTGTTTTTAATTGTTTTTAATTTTGCTTTCAAATTTTCAAAGTTTAAATTAATTCTGGTTTAATTTTAAAAATTGTTTCTTTTTTTAAATTTTATGCTTTTCATGTCATGATAATAACGTAAAAATTGCTTATTTTTATACACTCACTCACAGCCACCAGTACACATCGAGTCATTCTCAACCAGTAAATCAACAAACCACTCACACACCTACCCTCCGCGCTTTTTACCGATCATGATCTACTTGACGCTACCGCCTCATCTGAATCTAACAGCTTGATATATCTCAATACATACCTGAATATTCTTTTGTAATTACTTGATTTATAATTATTCATATGCATCTAGTCTTTTAATAATAACACAAAAACTATTGCATATTTCCTTAATAATATCTGTGTCTGTTATTCTTACAGCACATTTGTTTTTACTAAAAAATTTATCTGATCTGATCTCTCAAATGTTTATATAGCTTTAACAAATTTGCAGTTGTCTAACATACCCTAAAACAGTAAAAATCAGTAAATCAGTTATTCAATAACAGAGCGCCACGACTCTATTCTCCTTCTCATTCGTGATCTATTGATTATTGATTAAAGTCATATTTTGTATAACATAAACAAAAACTTTTATTTATTTTTGTTTTGTTTTTCTTTAAACAATTTGTTTTTACTAAAAAATTTATTCTTTTTTCATGTTTATAACTTTAAAAAATTTGCATTCTTTACATACCTAAAAGCAGTAAATCAGTAAATCAGTAAATCAAACGTCCTCAAGTCACCCTCCTACCCATCCATGATCTATTGATCTAATTGATATATTGATCTATTGATTCAAGTCATATTTTCGTATAACATAACACAAAAACTTTTATTTTATTTTTGTTTTGTTTCCTTAAAACATTTTGTTTTATTACTAAAAAAAAATTTATCCGCAACAAATTATTTTATGGAGTTTTTATAATTCCTTAAAAAATTGCATACTCATCTAGAGCACATACCCTGACAACAAGTAAATAGTAATCAGTAATCAGATAAATCAGTAAAGCAGTAAATCAGTAACTTCCAGTAAAGTGCGCAACACTATCACTCTCATTCTCTGCTACCCATTCATTGATCTATTGATCTATTGATTTCAAGTCATACTTTTTATTTAAAAATTGCAATTTACATACCCAAAAATTCAGTAAATCAGTAAATCAAACCGCCTTCCAGCCACCTTCCTCCCTTCTGTGATCTAATTGATCTATTGATCTATTGATTCAAGTTATATTGTATAAATAACACAAAACTTTTATTTATTTTTTGTTTTTGTTTTCTTTTAATTTTGTTTTACTAAAAAAATTTATTTTTCATGTTTTATAACTTAAATTTTTTTTGAATTTTTACATACCCTAAAGGACAAGTAAATCAGTAAATCAGTTAATCAAAACTGTCCTCCCCAACCCTCCTACCCCATCCATGATCTATGATCTATTGATCTATCTGATCTATTATCTATGATTCAGATCATATTAAAGTATCTTTTTGTATAACCATAACATTAAAAAATAAATTCTTTGCGTAGCTGTTTTTGAAAATATAGCGTTTGTGTTGCATTTGTTTGCAGGTTGTCTGATGTTGTTGTTTTGAAATGTAACGTTTGCTGTTGTATTTTTTGTTGTTGCTGAAATGTTGCGATTTGGCAGATCAGACTAGTGATGTTGATTGTTGTTGTTGATGGTTTCGTTGATGTTGTTGTTTTTGTGTTGTTGTTGTTGTTGTTGTTGTTGTTGTTGTTGTTGTTGTGTTGTTAAATATATCAAACATTCAAGTTTCAAGTTAAATAAGATATACAACGCTTTTTTCAAACATATTCTCTAAATAAATTAATGTTTAATTTATACATTAACCTTGTAATATTTGAAATTGAAAACTAAACAAAAATATATCTCAACCTAGCCTAACTGACATACAACATTCATTAACAAGGTAACTAAAATTATAAGTTTCAACTTACCAGCAGAAGTCGTCATAGCAATCTCAATCTTTACTATACACAACCGATCAAAATATTATTATTATTATTATTATTATTATTATTATTATTATTATTATTATATTATTATTATTATTATTATTATTATTATTATTATATTATTATTATTATTTATTATTATTATTATTATTATTATGAAATATTTATTATTTATATAATTACTATTATATATTATATTCCACATAGATCTCACAACACCAAAAACGCATGCGATCACTTATCGCTTGCATGTTCACACCTAAAACATTGGCTGGTAAATTTGCTCTCTTTACCTACACCTAAAACATTTACAGCAATTTTATTACGCTAATGAGGTAACAATCAGAAGAACTGTATTTGCTATGCCATCACCGACAGCCAATGAAATTCGAGAATGACTCATTAATCTTAATATCTTTTGACAAATTGAGTAGGTAAAGAGATTATTACTATTGTTCACATATCTTTTGGCACCCATTGATGAAAGGGGTTAAAGAGATTTATTACTTTGTACCCCTTTTGTCCTATATTTAAATATCTGTTTTTATCTTAAACAGTAGTTTATTGATCCTAAAGCAGTAAAGCAGTAAAGCAGTAAAGACAGTTAAATCAGTAAATCAAAATCCACCAGCCCCACCCCTCTCCCTCCTCCATGATCTATTTGATCTATTGAATCAGGTCAATTTCGGAGTATCATTTTCAGATAAAATATCAATAAAAAAATTCTATATATTATAACCAATGAATATTGCTAACGTAACAAGATTTTAATTAACCCATTCCCTGCGGCAGCCTAAAGACGGGAGTCGACAAGTCCTATATATCGTCACTACCGCAAAATTGACGTAACCCTATATATAGCGTCGCAGCAATATTACGAATTTCGCTAGTGACTAATTATAGTTTCCACCGCAATTCACCGTCGTGCAGAGTGAATCTATCCACGGTTGCTACCGGCTAATATCCTTGTCGAAAGCGTAAGTAAATAGAGTCCACCTATACTATTATAAGGAAAATTATAATATATATAATATTAAAATATATATAATATTAATAAATATAAGTATTATATATATATTATTATATATATTATATTATTATATAATAATTTTATATATTATATATTATATATATAAATATAACCATTATATATATTTAATATATATATATTTATATATATTTAATATATATATACTTATATATATAACATATATTAATATATATATTAATATTATAATATTAATTAATTATTATATATATTATAATATATATAATATTTAAATATTTATATTATTTATAATATATATAATATATATATATTATATTAATATTATATTATTTATTATAATATATATAATATATATATATATTATATTATATATATATATATATTATAATATATATATATATTTTATATATATATAAATTCATCCATTTAAATCCATATTAATCCCATTAAATATTAAATTTAATATTATATTAATATATAATATATTATAATTGTATTTATTATATATATCAATTTCTAATTTCTAATAACGATTATAGTAATAGTATATTAGTTAGTATTTATTGGAATCTTATGTACATATTAGTATTGCCTATATAAGTATGATCCGGGTCTAAAATACCTTAATAATTTTGACTAATAATTTTCTGAGTATTCTTTTATTAACTTGATAGAACGCATATTTTAGAATACACATATATAAAATTTTAGATAAATAGTTAACTATATATATATCGATTATATTTCTATATATATATATAATATTAGTATAATTCATTTACGTTATATATATATTATTTACTAATTGTGTTTAGTTATTATAACAATAGTATAAAATAATTAAATAAAAATTAATGATACTAATTAGTAATTGATATTTAGTTTTTGATACAGTGGAATTTGGCACATTGATACTTATTTTTCATACATGTGAATTCATATCTCACATAATTATTATTTCATCTAAATGTTTAAGATAATAAAAAATACTCATAATTATACGGCATTGGGTATTTAATATCAATAAATATTCAGATTAAATTTATATATTATTATATATTTGATTTTATGAATTGGTATAATTTTAATAGAAAGTTACATAAATATTCATATTATTACCCTCGTATTTAAGTATAGTATCTACTAGATCTATACCTATTTATATCCTCTGATAAAACGGTGATAATCTTAATCTCCGATAATTTCCAAATCTTATTCACCATCACCCTCTCCGTGGGATATTAGTATGCAGTGAGTTATTAGGGATATTAGTCATAGTAGTGATCGGGCCTCTGCAGAACCTCTCCAGTGGTTTCTATCTTCGTATATTCTTCTCTCCTCCACATCCACCATAGACACTCCTCTGACGTTCATCGCATCTTCCACCACATCCTTCCACTTTTCGTTCGGTTATCTGCCCCGCAGGTCTACGGCCCACTGGCGTCCATTTCTCTTTTCTTTGTCCAGTTCCCTCTTCCATTCTCTTTAGAGGTGTTCATACCATCTCAATAATCCTTTATGTTGTATATTTTTAGTTATTGATCCAATTCTCAACTCTCTCCGTATTTCCTCACTCACTTCTCCGCCTATCTTTCAGGGTAACTCCTTCAATCAACCTCAGCCACCCTATCTCCGCCGCCCCAACTCGTTTCTCATTGATTAGTCGTTCACAGTGAGTACCAGCATTTCCGATCCGCCGTTACACTAGTAGTGGTCCAGTCTTGTTCTGTATATCCACATTTTCACTTCTATTGGTTATTATAGCTGTTACTTTCAGCAGTACTGGGTATTAATGCTCCAACGATCTTGAGAGAGATTATCTTACTTTATCCTCTCGCCTTCTTCTCCTCCCTGACCTCCTTTCCCTTTCCATCATCCTCCAAGTATTTTGAAATTTATCCACCTGCTTGTGGTCCTTTCCTTCTATTTATTATTGATGTTACAGTTACTGTTCTTTCTCTAGCTAATTGCTCATTACCTTCCGTCTCTTCCCAGTGTTTACTTATAACCCGATTCTCCTCATTTGGGCATCATCCCTGCAAGGTCCAAGCTCCCTCGTCACTGCTATCAATGCCTGCATCATCTGCGATATAGTTAGTGTGTGCTTCATTGTCTACCTGTCTACAATTCTCTATCAGTCCCGTAATCATCGTATAATATGAAATATAGCAGGGGCTGAGAGCAACACTGCTCCCTAATATGTCTCTCAACTTCACTGAACTCACCTCAAACCAATCCTTCTATCTCTTAACTTCTACCCCTTTATCTTATTTCTAGTGATTAATTTTGCATATGTACTTTTTATGCTCTTTTTTAATTTATTGTGGTATTTTTAATCTCTTGTTGTCCAGTCTCGCCATAGCTTTTCCCCTATCAATTTCCATATCAAAGGCTTATTTCAAAGTCTGACAAACGCCATTTATCTGCCCTTTAATCCTTCTTATTGTTTTTCTACATCATTTTTTCATGTAGAAGATTGGGCATTGTACTTTTTCCCGCTTCTGAAGCCATACTGCAACTTCCTAGTTTATCTTCAACTTTGATTCTTCAGTATCCTTTCCAATATTCTCTCGTATATTTTGCTAGCAATATTCAGTAAAGCTATCCCTCTGTAGTTGTTTCAAATTCTTTTATTCCTTTCTTCATATAATAAAGGGCCAAATCACCGCTCTTACTCCATTTCGTCAGATTCTTCTTATGTCCATATCTCATTTATTTAAATTATCTAAGTAGACCATATTTTCCACTCCTTCTCCAGTCTTTAATTATAATATATATATATATATATATAATATATAATATATATATATAATATATATATATATTATAATATATATATATATATATATATATATATATTTATATATATTTATATATATAATATATTATATAATTATTATTTAAGAAATTAGTAATATAAAATACCTTTTATCCGAATTAGTAATTTGTAAGTTACTATTATATATTTACCGGTTTAATTTCACAAACATTTACACACAAGCAGCGTATGCAATGCTATCAGAAAATTACTGGGACATGAGAGGCTGCTTTATTAGTTATTTGATGATTAGCAGGCTAAGATATTTTGCTTATGTAGAAATAATAGAGCTATCTGTCTAAATGTTTTTAGTTAGATATGTCTTAAGTTTTTGAGTTGGGTTTCATATTAATTGTTATTTTATGATAACTCGTTTCCTTATTTTCAACTTTTATTTGTCAAAAATAAATATGGACCCTAACAGGCAATATTAGGATAAAAGTTTGTTGGATTTTTTTTAGATAGGAGCCTATATTTATAGGTGTGCGTGTCACCTTGCACATTTTAAGGTGTGTCCTATTTTGTGGTTGGTTGGACACTAATATATAGTGTTCACCGGTAGGATTTATGGTGTTTAATAAGATGATATCTTAACACCACATACAGTTATGTTGTGATTGTAGAATGTGGTGGTCCTGAATCGTAATAAACAGCCGATCGTTGGATAGATGTATACAACTTTAACACCTATATAAAGCGAACATAAGGTGAAGTTAAAAAAGTTATTTCAGTTTTTTATAACAAATTTATCATTGAAAGAGAGTTATTATTAGAATACATAAAATCATGGTTTATATATGTTTATTTTGTAAATATATTAAATTATCTATAGCAGGAAGAGACATTGGGAAATTCAACATAAACTGCAAGCGTTCTAAGTATAATCTCTCCAGATATAATTCAACCGCCCTTCTGAAAGGAATTATGATAAGTTATAGAATGCATGTCTGCAAGACAACTGTTAGGTTATATGGCTTATTGACAGTTTTTCTGCAGTGTATTTTTGATATTTCTAGAACTCTAGGCACACCGTCTCTTTCAAGCCATTGAGAGAAATAATACTTAGTCCATGTGCGTAACGTTATTAACACTGTCCTGGTATTACGCTATTATACGAAAACCACATCATTTTCTCAGTGATAAACATAGATTATCTCCCATGAGCATATGTATTAAGTTCGTCTCAAGATGTATATCGACGTACGTTAGTCAAGATGTGATGTTAATTCTGTTTTCATTATTTAATCAATTGCTTCATGGTATATTTCAGGTTAAATGTTCTAACTGTGTGATATCTTTATAGTTTGGATTTATACCATGTGCGTGCCAGAGGGGATCACTATGCTGTAATGGGTTTCCAATAGTTTGCGTACTATGTCACTTTGTCACCTTTTCATTGTAGCGGGAGGAGTTTGATGAAAAATGTCTTATCTAGAACCTTCTCAGACTGCTCTACAACGTTTTTGCTGATTTTACACGTGTCGAGTGATATTATCGTATGTGATATACAACTTTAGCTTCATTATCCAGGCCCTGGGTCGTATATCATATTAATCTTGACGAATTCAATTGAGCACAAAGCGTATGAATAAGGTTATATCTATTATGTTACTACCTCCGTCGTGAATACCAAATAACTGTTTATGCTTGAAGCTCCATGCTTTGGTTTTTCGATTTAAAGTATTTACATGACTACGACGTCCCATACGCCACTTGGAAATGACACGAAGGTTCGCTCTGTAAATGAGTTATCACCAGGACGCTCATTCGTAGAGGAGGGGTGAGACGTCATGTTATCAAACACAGCGAACAATTTTATATGATGAAACTCGAGTGTTAAACAGTCTCCTCGCAAATGTGATATGATGATTTCTTTGGCTTTCAAACCATATCAGAAGAATAATATAAACAAGGGTATACGACGTTTGATACAGTAGTAGAGATACGCATATCAGGATAGAGAATACATTATTAATTAAGAGTCTTTGACAAACAACCACGGCAATAATATTAATAGTACAAGAACGTTAGACAAACAGAAAGTGCAATAACATTTACAAATTTTATATGCAAACATGAACATAAAATAAATTGTTCTTTGTATAACAATTATCATAGAGTTAAACGGTTAATTAATTTAGTTGGGGACCTGAGAAGAGCATATGTAATCGTAGTAGAAGTCTCAGGGTCTAATGCGAATCTAGTGGCCAACCCTGATATTCGACCTCTCTTAATCTACTCGCATTTAACGCTTTCTTTCCTTCTAATTCTTATATATGGTCTATTGTCTTTATTATTTAGAAATCATAAACCTAATATTATCTGAAGTAATCTATAATTTTTATGATACTAATAAACAATCAATAATCATTAAATAAAATTAGAATAACTTACTCCACGAATTGTACCGTAACAAGTTTTCACATCAATTAAAGCTAACATATCATACCTGAACTATTAATATAATGTACAACGACAAATCCCTTAACTATAACCTGTGATTCTCGACTAGATAGGATAATACGTCAAAGCGATT
>JABUQX010078964.1:27500-33027 GCA_015478945.1 Trachelipus rathkii | reverse complement strand
ATGGCTAAAGATGATGTAAGCAGTAAGTCAATAGAACAAAACTTGCATTAGCTTGAAGAGTCTAGGGGCGGCCCTACTATTATTCTTTACACGTAAAAAATGTTTTTAATAAAATTTCATTAAATTTAGTAAAAGTTAATTTTAAAAACTTATAGTTAAAATTTAATAAACAAAAGTATTAAACATAGTTAATAATAAACCTGACTTGAAATATTTCTTGTTCAAAATAATGATTGAAATTATTATAGAAGTTTTAAGAAAAACTTGAAATTATATTTTATTTATCATAATTGAGTAATATAAATGTACTGTTTAATTTAAAACAAAAATGTTTAAAATAAATTTAAATTATGTGGTAGTAATAATCTGCGTGTTAACTAAATCTGGTGACCAGAAAGTAAGATTCTGCGTGTAAAGTTTAAACTGTTCGCGTGTGTGGGTTGTTGTGTGTGTATTAAGTGTAAATTTAAGTAATCCCGTATGGTAAATTATATTCATAGTGAATGTAAGTGATAGTGAATGGTGTGTATAAGTTCATAGTGAAGTGTGTACTTAATAATAATAACAAAGGCATGAAGTAAATAACACTACTTATAATAATAAAAAAAAAATAAAATAATAAAAATATAAAAAAATAATAATATAAATAAAAAATAATAAAAATAATAAAAATAAATAGAAATAACGAGAAGCTAATGAAAAAGTATTTAAAACAAAATAAAAAACATAATTTAAAATTATAGTTTAAAACAGTAAAAGCAGAAAGTTAAAGCAGTAAAGCAGAAAGTTAAAACAGTTTAAAGCCAGGAAAGTTAAAGCAGTAAAAGCAAAAGTTAAACAGTTAACAGTTAAAACAATAGATTTACCCTAACCACCTAGGGATAGTATCTTTTTTACTGCTTTACTGCTTTAACTCAGTTTTACTGCTTTAACTATCATGTTTTAGTTAAAATTTCGTACAATTGTAGTAAAAATGTATGATCATGTGTTAAATAAATAAAAAATGTAAAACATGATAAAAACATATGGTTCTCAGGCTAAGCTTTCAAAACTCTAAACAGAAAATTAAAACAGAAAGCAAAAGTTTTTTAAAACAAAAAAGCAAAATAAAAAGCAGTAAAGCAGGAAAGTTTATATTGAGCAGTTAAAGCAGTTTAAAACAATAAGTGTTACCTAACACCCTAGGGCGGATATATGCTTTTTTACTGCTTTACTGCTTAACTCATGTTTTACTGCTTAAACTCACATGTTAGTAAAATTTCGTACAAATGTAGTAAAATAAAAATGTTTCTACTACTCTATGAAGATTAATAATTAGTATTCATCGGGTAATTGGAAAAATATATGTTAATAAATATGGGGGGTGAAGCAACAATAAAGCAGAAAGTTAAAACAGTAAAGCAGGAAAACAAAAGCATACAAGCAGAAAGTTAAACCAGTAAAGCAGAAAGTTATACGTTGATAAACTCGATTTCTTTTTCGTCTTTCAAAACATTAAAGAAGCTTTAATCTTTTTTACTCTTACTGCGTCTAATCCTTCAATTTTTACTGCGTTAACTCTTTTAACACGTTTTAAGTAAATTCAGGTGCATGTTGTAAAAGAAATCCTTCCTTTCAGACACTATCCATTTCCACTTCCACACAATTCATTTACACATTTAAAATTTTAAAAGCCCTAGTTACAGGTTTTAACTCAAAAAATAATGTTATATTCATACCGGGCGTTGACAAAAGGTCTGTAATCAGTCAAATACCAGGCTCACATCATTGTACTTAGCATAAAATATGTTTTAAAAGTTTCAACAAAAATATTGATTCAATCTTCTTTCAAAATAAAATTCGATTAAATTGGTAAGAATGAAAAATATTAACTGTGAGTATATATTTTCTATATTTTCATCGCGCGGCGGTTCGCACCTCGGGTGCGGGGTAGGGGCCCTCCATCTTGCGGGAGCTTGCTGCGCCTGGTGGGCATCTATGAACGGAAGATTAATATTAACTCTGTTTTGATGCGTAGAAGACTGCAGCCATCAAAAGTTGATTTCATCAAAATGAATCATCAATATATGGTATCAAAGATTGATCTCATCAAAGATGAGTCATTCAAAAGATGAACCTAAAGTTAGCATCAATCTGGAGCGATTAAGATGACGCATCATCTGATGCATTAATGCTGAGGCATTCAATCTGCGCATAATGCTGAGCATCCATTCTGAGCAGTTAATTTGCAGGCATCTAAAAAATCGAGTGGTGAGTGTATAGTTGTAAGCTTACGTGTGTGTGTAATGTAATGTATGTTAAGTGTTAAGTGTTCTATGGAGAGTGTAATGCTATAACGTGTTATAAAAATACAGCTCATGGTAGAAGCATTCTAGCAGAGTAAATAAGCCAAATCGATTCCTCATATCCTTATTACATGAGGGTAGAACACCCATATTAGGGCTATTCACCTCAGGATCGAGCTAGTAAAAGGCGTAAAAAAGTGCACTCATTGGCACTATTTGGCACCACTTGGCACTATTGTGCACTCACTCACCATTGCATCCTTGCACTCATGCTACTCATGGCAGCTACTTGCACTCACCTGCACACCTGCAACTCATTAATACTCAAGAACACTAATAACATCACTAGTACTTCTTACGTGATTGAATCCACAAAGCCATCAAGTTAGCTGGGTCAAAATGACTCATGTATTGGCAGTTATCTTTAAACGAAATATCGTGTAAACAAGTAAAAAACTTCCGAAATAGGCTAAGCCCCTATAAGGAAGTGACAATAAAAATTACTGTGCGGCCAAAAATGACCCATGGTATATGGTAAGGTGTTGGTTGATAAGGTCGAAAAACACGGTCAAACCAAGGTAAAGACACCAAAAATAGGAAAGCCCCTAAAGGAAGATCAAAAATTACCTGGCCCAAAATTGACCCATTGGAATACCAAAAGGATGGTTAAATACGCGTGGGGCAGAAAATTGACCCATGGCAAGGACCAATGGTGTTCTCGAAAATACCGTGGGTAAAAAATGATCCCATGGAAGACCAAAGTTAGCCAAAATTACCTGGCAAAAAATGACCCATGAAGATCAAGTTTACCCAAAAAATTCCGTGCCCAAAATTGACCCATGGAAGACCAAAGGGTAGCCTAAAATACCGTGGGCAAAATTACCCATGGAACCAAAGTTGGTTCGAAATATCATTCAAAACAAAGTTGTAACGACATCAAAAAACGGCTAAGCCCCTAAAGGTTAGCCAAAAATACCTGGGCAAAAAGTTGCCCACGATCGAAAAAAATTAGGCGTAAAATAGGGTAATACGGTACAACGTTGCTCTGACGCAAACCGTTTGGCGCACCCTTTCTTCGAAAGGGTGCTAAAAATAGTTGTTGCCAAAAAAAAATTAGTGGTTGCCAAAAATTAGGGCGCCAAAAATACCGTTGGCAAAAAAATCACCCATGAAATTCAAAAGCAACACAAATCAGGCTCTCCTAACGTTCGGCGCCACATATACACCATCCACGTATCTGAGCGGCCAGCCCACCGTGTTATGCGATCTATCTCTACCGCGGCCGAAAAAATTAAATTCCCAACAAAGGTAAAGGCCCAAAAAAGGTAAAAGGCCCAAAAAGTAAAGGCCCAAAAAGGTTAAAGAGCAGGTAAAAAATTTGGGCTCAAATACGGTTTGGCCCAAAAATTTATGGTGTAAAAGATGGTCAAAAAAAAAAGGTCAAGTGAAATGTGTCTAAAAAACGACCGTATCCGGATATGGTTGCCCCTACTACTTACCAAAGCCTATCCAAACTAAATTATTTGTAGAGCATGGTTACTTAAGTCCTATTATTATAATATATATATATATATATATATATAATATATATATAATATATACTAATATATAATATATATAATATATATAATATATAATAATATATATAATATAGTAATTATATTATATAATATATATATATATAATATATATAAATATAATATATATTATATTATATATATAAATAATATAGCCCTGTTATGTTTAAACTCCCAGTTTATTTTTTTTTTGGTTTTAGTTACAAATAATGCTAGTATATGTATACAATATATTCTAGGGATGACATGATTCTATTATTAAGTTCGAATATTTTAATATATTATTTAAATAATCACATATAGTCAATAATAATTGTTAAAAAAATGAATATCTCGAAAGTTACGACACTTACAGGGGTTATGATAAGAACCTAATTTTTCATATGAGAAATCCAGTCGTTGATTAAATGGCTATTTATAAATATATTGAATAGAAAAAACAATAAAAAAAATTAAAATAAAAATAGTATTTTTCTAAAATAAAAGTATCTTTCGAAAATATCTACACTACAGAAAAGGACCTACATTACAATTTGAATCAGCCTGTAAATTTATTACAAAATGTAAAAATTAATAAAAAAAAATAAAAAAAATAAAAAGTAAAAGAAATATATATACAATTAGGCCAGCCGACTGGTGGGACAGAATGGGACCGGTTTTCCAACCCCGTAGGAGGCGGTATATATCTCTCTCTCGCACACTCTCTCTATATATATCTCAAAAGAGTTTTGTTATTAGACGGGGTTCCGAACCCTACCCCGGAGGGGGGAAATAGTCCTAACCCGTCGTTCCCCCGGAAGCCGAGAGACCCCGACTCCTGCTATGCGTGCGGTTTACCCTTGGTATTCCTTTAGTTAAAAAAAAAAAAAAAAAATTTAAACTTGACGGATTTGTAACGTAACTGTCCTAATATTTGAATTCATGTCCGTCAGCACCCTAATTGACTTTAGAATCATTATACTAAATATTGTAAAAAATAAAAAAACAAAACAAAAACAAAAACTAGCGAGTCGTAAAACAAACAGTGTTCCTAGATATGATAATATATATATAATATATAAAATATAATATATATATATATATATAAAATATATTAATATATATATATAAATAATAATATAATTATATATATATATATATATATAATATATATTAATATATATATATAATATATATATAGTATATAAATATATATATATATATATATATATATATATATAATATATATATATATATTATATATATATATATATAAATTATAAATATATATATATATATATAATATATATTAAAATATATAAATATATATATATAAATATATATATATAATATATATATATAAAAATATGATATATATATATATATATTATATACATTATATATATATAATATTATATAAATATATAATATATATAATAATATATATATATATATAACTTATAATTTGACCGAAGCTATTGATATAATTATGGGGCATTTTTATCCGCAATGTATATCGCCCAATTCAACGCCTGAATGTGAAGTTCAAAAAAAGAAATAAGAAAGAAAAAAAGAACCCAAATAAGCAGCTTCACATTCAAAGGTTAAACACTACAATTTTTGTTTTCTTTTTGAAAAGGAGACGTTTTATTTTTTATCGCGTTAATGATCTTTAATTTTTAGTAA
>JABUQX010078964.1:0-22500 GCA_015478945.1 Trachelipus rathkii | reverse complement strand
ATATATCCATATACACATATATATATAATTATATTTTATAATCTAGATATTTTCTTTAGATATATATATAATACAATAATATATAAAGCGTAATATTGGACGCTTATTGTATATGAAAACTTTCGAACTTTATTGATTCATTAATAGACAGAAAAAATAATTGTAACGATGTATGACACCATATCGAGGGAAAGGAGAAAAGTCCCATCGTTTCCGACCTTCCTCCTAGACTTTTCCCTTTCATTTCCGCACGAACTTACCACCCCACCATCTCCAGTCTTCCATTCGCCTTCTTCTATCCACCTTAGATTTATGGGGCGCGGAAGGAGGACGAAACAGGTCCTCTAAGTCGAAATTGCCTTCGAGACGCCCTGGATAATTGCCTTCAGAACGCAAAATAAAACCCTTAATTGATTAATGACAAATTAATTTTTGTTTGTTTGTGTTTTACAAGATACAAATACAACAACAACAAAGTTGGTTCGATTTTGTTTGTCTCTTCAAAAATAACTAGGGAATATTCTTCGAAATTTTATATTAAATTAAATAATTTAAATAATTAATATAATATATATATATATATTATATAATAATATATTATAATATTATAATATTAATAATATATATATAATATATATATATATATATATATATATATATATATATATAATATATTTATATATATTATATAATAACGAAAGGGTATTTTTAT
The DNA here is from genome assembly GCA_015478945.1 of Trachelipus rathkii. Classification (NCBI taxonomy): domain Eukaryota; kingdom Metazoa; phylum Arthropoda; class Malacostraca; order Isopoda; family Trachelipodidae; genus Trachelipus; species Trachelipus rathkii. The sequence goes on along the minus strand of JABUQX010078964.1, from coordinate 21,788 downwards.
TTGATGAATAGGTTAATAAAAAAAATTACTCAAATATATAAAATAAATAAATAAATAAATTAATAACTATTAAAAGTTACTTTTTTTCTATAATATATCTATATACGTTTATGAAAAGATACTAACTTATTATTAACATCTTTCCCCTCTCTTCTCTCTCTCTCTCATTATTCCTATTTATCTCCTATCTAAAATATCTTATTATCTTTACTTCTCATAATTTCCCATTTTAAACCCATTAATATTTCTCATTAAAAACGTTTAATAATAATCTAAATTAGAATCTCTTAATTGTGTGTTAAACTTGTTTGAAAGAACTTCATCTTAACTCATTGATAGTATATATATAGTATATATAACTTATATATAATATTATATATATATTATATATATATATAAATATAATATATATATACTATATATATATATATATATATATTATATATATATATATATTATATATGAGTTAAAGATTTATTTCCAGTAGGATAGTATTGTCATGTGTAGCCTAAATGGTGAAAGTTATCTAGTCTCAGCTTCAATCCTTTCTCTTTCTTCAGTTATTATATATATATATAATATATATATATATATATATATTATATATATATAATATATATATATATATATATATATATTATATATATATATCATATATATATAAATTATATATATATATAAACGTAAAATTTTGCCTTAATATTAAAAGAATCTCCCTTTCTTATTTTCAGAGAAAGTTTCGGTTGACTCGTTTAGCTTATATATTATTATTTATTATTATTATTATTATTATTATATTATTATTTTATATATTATTATATATTACTTCATTTTATTATTATTATAGATTATATTATCATTATTATTATATATATATTATTAATATTGATCTATTATTATATTATTATATATTATTACTATTATATTATTAATATTATGATATTATATTATTATTATTATATTATTCTTGTTCGTTTTCTGTACTTCTTATTATTCTTGTTCATGTTATTATTCATTTATTCTTTTCATTGTTGTTCTTCTTATTTATTATTTTATATATTATATTATATATTATATTTATTATTTTATATTATATTATATATCATATTATTATATTATTAATATTATTATTATTACAAACGTTTTGTATATTACACTAATCCAAGTAAATTTTCTTTATTAAAAAAATTTCACAATATTTTATATTTTCCAAATGTTGTTATTAATTGGTTCTTTAGATAATAATAATAAAATATAATAATAATAATAATAATAAATAATATAATAATAATAATAATAATAATAATAGATAAATAAAAAATAAAATAATAATAATAAAAATAAAATATAATGATAATAATAACTATTAAATATAATAATATATAATAATATAAAATAATAATAATAATAATAATAATAATTATAATAATAAAAAAATAATAATAATAATGAATAATAATAATAATAAAATAATAATAATAATAATAATAAAAAATAATATAATAATAATTATTTTTTTATTATTCATATATTATAATTATTTATTATTATTATATTATATTATTATTATTATTATCATTTAATAATTATTATGATATATTATTATTAAATAATCAATTATTATATATATATTATATATTATTTATTATATTATTATATATTATATTATTAGATATATTATATATTATTATTATAATTATTATTATTATTAATAATATATACTATTAAAAAAATTATATATTTATTGATTATATTATTATTATTTATTATTATATTATTATTATATTATATTATTATTGTGAAATTATTATTAATTTATTATTATATTATTATTTATTATTATTATTATTAGTCAAATTTATAATTATATTTATATATATATTATATTATTATTAATATATTATTCATTATTATTTTAGTATATTATATATTATATATTATATTATATTATATATATTATTATTATTATTAATATTTATATGATATATTATTTAATTATTATTATTATACATTATATATTAATATATTTCATATTATTATTATTATAAGTATTTATATTATTATTTTTAATATTATTAATATTATAATATATTAAATATTATTAATTAGTATATATATTAAATTATAATTATTATTAATATTATAAATATTATTAATAATTATATTATATTAAAAATATTATAATATATTATATATTATTATTATTATTATTAATTATTTTATTATTATTATTTATTATATTATATATTATATTATATTATTATTTAATATATATGTTATTATTATTATTATATATTATCAATATTATAATATTATTTCAAATAATTAATATATAATATTTAATACTATTAAATATTATATATTAATATTATTATTATAATTATCTATATTATATTATTATATTATATTACTATATTATTATATATTCATTATTGTTATTTATTATTATAAATTATTTTATATTATTATTATTATTATTATATTAATATAATAATCTATTATTGATTATTATATTATTATTATATTATTATTAAATTATTATTATTATTATATTATTATTATATTATTATATTATATTATTATTATATTATTATATTAATAATTATTATATATTATATTATATATTATATTATTATATATTATCAATATTATATATTAATTATATTAATATTTATAAATTATGTTCTATTAATATAATATTTAATTAATTAATATTATATAATAGAATATAATATAATATTAATATTAAATTAATTATTTCGTCGTGTTTAGCTTAGTTGACAAATTAAATTACAAATATACCGAACGACGAGAAAGACTTGTATTTTACTCTGCCGAAGGACAACGGATGCACACTGCGAATTATTCCTCCTCAAGCGCCACCAAATTCGTGGCACATTCCTACTATTTATATAGAAATGTGCATAGGTGCATACTGAATTTAGAAATTATTTGCATGATAATGGGTTTCTCTCACAAGTACAAATTAGATTTCAAAAAACAGAAAATAATATAGAAGATGCTTTAATTTTCTTTACTGGAAATATCTAGTAAGAGGTAAACGAAAACCAGACATGCGTTCTGAAATTGATGCCCAATAGGTTGCTCTAAAGTTTAAAGCAATCGATGGAGTTCCACACAACCTTTTGCTATGCAAATTTAAAAGACTTGATGTCATAAAATGCTCACTAAATTGGTTTCAATCATGATTATCAGATAGAACATACATAATACGTTCGATTTCGAGACGCTCTATCCTCCTTCGTTTCAGTTTGCTAAGGAGCGTCTCAGGAATCAATTTTAAAGTCTCTATTTTGTTATATCTATTTATATCAATGACTTTCAAAATTGCTATTATTGCTTAAATTCACAATACTCGGATGGAACTAACGAACTTAATATACTGTAGGACGAGTTGTAGACATTCTATTCTACATCATAACACTATTATAAGCCAGCTGACTCTTCTTAAACAAAAATTAAAGCCAATTACCTAGTAATAAGAAATCAAAAAACCCAGTCCATCTTAATGTTAGAGCAAAATATAGTCGTAAATCAGTCTTTATTTACAAAATTATTGGGTGGCATCCTCGATAAAAAACTCTTTCAAAGGATTTTTTGAAAGGAACATCATTAGTAGGTTTGCTAGAAAACTAAACGATACAAATTTTGATTTCTTAAATAATTTGAGACTTGGTTCGGATATATATCTTGAAAAGCGTTTTATCTATCCCCACCTACTATACTGTCTATTACTACGAGGTTGTGTCAACAGGTGTCTTTTTTCAACCTCTAGTTACTATACAAAAAAAATATAATTTGCTTATTATTAGGATTTCGTAATTACGATGAGCAGCATGCAAGACCACTTTTCAAAAGCTTATCTACACTAAAACTTTAGAGCATCTACACTCTTACAATTAGTACAATTGGTAAAAATATATTTACAATATTAAATGGAACGAAAAATGAATTTTAGACTAATATAATTGTGCAGAACCAGACTATCAGCTGTAAAACCAATCTGCCCTGTGGCAAAGAATCCGTCTTCAATCAGACAAACAAAAATGTCCAATCTAGCAAAATCTCGGAAGGGCTCCTTATAAAATATATTGAGAGTTCACATAAACTCACCATAAAGGATTCAGGAATCGCTCATCTCTGCTTCATTTCATTAAAAAAAATCTAAAACTACTTATTGCTAAAGTCCTAAAGAACCTTCCTGATCTCCCTTAAATAATAATAATATTATTATTATATTATTATTATTATTATATATTATTATATTATTATTAATATTATTATATAATATTCATTATTATATATTATTAATTATTAATTTCATTATATTATATTATTATTATTATTATCATTATATCATCATCATATCATATCACCTTATCACTCATCATATCATTATCACTTCATATATCATTAATCATTACATTCCATCACTTATATCCATTATTCATCATATTATAATTCATTCATCACATATTATATTATTATACATTATTATATTTATTATAACTATAATATTAATATTTAACATATTATAGATATTATAATTATTATAATACTTATAATATATAAACATTATATCATTATTATTATTACATCATTATTATGATTATTCATTTATTATCATTACTATTATAATTATTATACTATTATTATTATTTTCTTATATATTATTATATTATTAATATTATTAATATCATCCATCATTATTATATAGAATGAATCAAAAGCGATCATTTGCTAAACAGCTTAGAATAAAAACCACGTTAATGACACGCTCAGCTATTAGATTAAGAATAAAAAGATAACTAGGTATACAAAAAACAATACAAACGTTCAATATTACTGTCACTGTATGCTACTATATACTATATAAAAAATCATGATGTGTAAAATTTTCACATCAACTCTGACTATATGTCAAATGTAATGATAGAATCATTTATGCCAAAAAATGAATACACTAAGAAAATTTGTAACCTCCAAAAAATAAAACAAATTTAAATATATTTCATATATTATATTCTCAGTATTCATCATTATTCATTTCCATTGTGATTATTATTTATTCATACTATTATAACTACTTCCCCATTCACTTATTCACTTACTCATTCATATATTTTATATTCCCAACTACTATTATATATCTCATTACACATCAATAGATAATTGCTTACCCACTCACCTATAATCAAAATTATAATTTACTTTCATTTTTTGAAACTCACTATAAACAAATAATGGAGAACATATGAAATGATAGTTTGAAAACAGCAAATGCAAAAAAAAAATAACTGTGTTACATTAGGACAATCAACTATTAAAAGGAATGTATGAAATAGATATAAAAAAGTTTAAAGCGAGAATTTATTCTAACTGAAAAAATAGAATAGATTAGGTTGAATATTATTGTAAGAGAATAAATATATTATAAATAATATGTTTAATAAAGAGTTGATGATTGAGCAGAATTAAAATGAGTTGATGAATGAAGTTAAAGAAATTTATTAGAAAATTAAATAGTTATTATCGTATTTAAGAGAAGACAATATGAAAAAAAATATATTTTTGTTACAGGTCATGTTAGATTCTTCAACCTAGGTAAAAGTAATAAAATAATTGCTTGAGAAAATAATAAAAAGTTTTTAAAAGATTTAAAAGTTTTTGAATCATATATAATCATTATATATCTATATATATATACCTAACTAATACCTATATAGAAACCACCACTACTATATAACCTATACCCTATTAATACTCAACTCACCCCCCACACCCTATTATATATACCTTATATATACCCTCACACATCCCCTCACAATATTACCTTAATATATAAAACCTAAAACCTATATAACATCATATACTACCACTATTAATATCACACTATACTACCCTACTACTTACATACTAACGTACACCTACTACTCTCACCTAATATACATTACCCCTACTATACCTCCTAGCTATATATATACCATACATATATACCCTATATCTATAATACCCAATCATATATAATATACATACATACTAATATATAAATATATACCTATACTACATATTTATTAACTACTTCAGATATAATATCCTACATACAATCCCAATATATATATATACACGTAACATATTTATACCTAAATTACCTAATATACTATTATATACTATATTGATCTCCGTATATTACAATTCTCTATGATATACTAAGACAGGAATGACTGTCAATATTTTGAAAACAGTAATGATTGAAATCATGTAAATAGAACGTCAGAGACAGGGAAAAAAATAAAGATCTAAAAGCTAATGTAATCTGTACTACCTTACTACACTTCAAAATATAAATCTTTCATAGTCTAAATTTGCATACTGTACACTCTAACAATAATATTCTCATCGTCTTAAATACACTCACACCACATATTTCTATCTCACACACACATCAAATCCATTATATCAGCCCATTAACAATAACGCCATTATACTTCTCAAATACCACCCTTAGCCCCACATCAAGCTACTAATATACACTTCCGACCAATTATTCTTGTCATCACTTATGCGAACACACGTCAGAAATACCCCCTCACCCACTACTCCCGGTACTATTCAAGCGTACAACCCTAATACACCGACTAACCCGGCTACTACATAATCATAAATACTATAATATAATATATTAATTATTTTTAATATATAAAATACCTAACCATAATATCCTATACTAATAAATACTATACTGAAGCACTAACCCACTATATCACCTACCATACCTACTATGTATACTCTCCATAACTACTCACTATCTACTACACACTAACTCAACTCTAAGTAATACTCAAACCTCCTCTCACTATACCCCACTACCATTACTACTCACTACTACTACTATACTACAGATAAACGACTATACTATACATCATAACTCAAAACACTAAACTAACATATAATTATCTCACTAGATATATCTATAGATAACTATATATACTACTACACATTATACTTATAAATACTATTACACTATAATATATATACATATATAATATATATACTATCATATATATACAATATATAATATAATATAACTATATAAAATAATATTAATAGATATACTTATTATCATAAAAACTATAATATATAATTAATATTCAATTATATAATATCATTGACCATATAATTATTACTAGTACTTTTATACTAATAATAATATATATATAATATAGATAATTATATTATATACTATATAGAATTATATAATATAACCTATCCATACCATAACTAGTAACATCATAAATATTATTATGCTATGTATTTGGAACTTTTAATAAAAGGCCCTAACTAATATATCAAACATATATCACATATTATAATACGAATATAGTAAATAATTTAACACCCTAATAACATTATTTAATTAAAATATAACTATTAAAATCGAATAACGTAATCTATATAATCTCATTATAATATAAATCTAGCAGATATCTATAATCACTCTACTATAATAAAGAAGAATATACACCTTTTCACACAAAAATCTTAGATATAAATCATTCGTTATATATCGTTACCAAATTAATAACGACAAACACAACCTTGTGAAGAAAATAAGTACATCATAATATAATATCTACTTACTTAAACTTAATTCAAATTCACACTTCAAAACTCAGAATTCCAACCATCCAACCTAATATACCATAATATATATAAACATATAAAATATACATAACTATCTACCTATTACTTTACAGTGAATAGGTAATAAAATAATCCATATAAATAACTAAGATACGCCATGTAAACATAATCTAATACATAATAGCACTAAAATATTTCATGACCGCCACTATCGATACCACACAAAGAACGCTAATAACTAATTAAAACTAACCGTTTATATAAAATATATAATAAATAAATTTAATATAATAAATACATCTCAGAGTATATATATTATAGAATAATACTAGATATTATATATATCAAATAAACAGTAGTAATAATAATACTATAATATTTAAAGTTAAATAATATTAAATTATAAATCTAAATAAAAATAATGGAATTAATTGAGCTAATCTTAACTAATAAATTTATGAAATATAATAATAAAAAATAATAAGATATACTAGCTAACAAAAACTAATACAAGAGTATATCATAATATACTAAACCTCACACAAATACCAATACTATATAATAATAACTTAACCTTTCTTATATGCCCTGCACGTAAAATATTATATATAAGATTATTCACCTAACTTCTATAAAATATATACACTAAAACTAATTAATATAATAGATATATAATACTGAATAGTATCATATAATATACAACCCATCCGATAGATATATATATTACATAATTATAATATAATATATACATATAACTAATTAATTAATATAAATTAATTATATTATAATAATTATATATATATATATATATATAATATATTAATATAAATAATATAATATAATTAATACCATGAATATACAATATTACCTATATTAATAATAGATAATATATAATTATATATAAGTTATATTCATATTATTATAGTTATATATAATATATATATATATATACCCTAAATATATAATATATACATTATAAATAATATAACTACTACTATATAATCGTTTAGAAATACGTTCAAACCAAGAAGCAAATATCGAAGTAAAAAAACTGTTATAATAGACTTCAAGATATTATAAAGCATTTACTTAATAATTATGCAACCTCGTATGGATTAAATATTAATATGTTATAAGCTTATTTAATTTTTAAAAATTTGACTTTAGACCTTCGAATATTATATTGATGATCAAGATAATAAACGTTTAATCGACTAATATAGATAGTATACATTTATGATAAAACAAATATAATTCTTAAACATATTAAATAATTACAAAACGTCAAATAAATAGCAAATTTGGAATATAATATATTTCATAAAATGAACAATTTAAACACCATAATAATTTTAAACTATTTTAAAAATGATGTTATAATAAACTACGGTAATAATTGAGTATTAGCATAAAGGAAATTTTATTTATATAAAAACTAATTACGCAACATTGTCAATTGATCATATAGTGTATGAGCCAACGTTGCCACATTAGTAGTAATAAAAATAATCTGTCATCCTAAATTCTAATATATTCATATAAGCTACCGTTTCGTTTTTTATATATTAACTAATATCGTATTCACGTTCGGTAAAAAATCAGTAAACTTAATGATTAAATTTCGTTAAGTACAATACAATATTTACTAACATAAAAGAATCTTAATTATTACCTAAACTTAAATGTGAAGCTGCTAAACCTAGAATTAAAAATAAAATAAATATGATCTAATGATATAGATATTGATTGAAAGTAATAATTATATATAGGAAGATACTGACAGCGTTTTTTTATAGTTCTACTATAAATAGGGGACGAAAGATATTAAAAAAACGATATTTCGCCTAACTTCGCTAATATCTGCTATTACGAATAATACTTGCAAAAAATAAAATTAATGTAATGTAAAATAATATAATATTAATATTTTTAATAATTTTCCTTATAATTATAATAGATTAAAGAGTATAGCAAATAAGTTATGCCATTTAGAAATGAGTATTCTTCGCACCTATATCCCGCTTTGTGTTTTAAAATTTATTTTCCTCTATCATATTTTAGCGTAATGTAATATAGGAAAAAAAAATTCTATAAAAGGTTAGGGTTTAGTATTTTCTTCTTTTATATTATAATATGCCGATAAAAATAACCTCTATTAACTAATTATCTTTTCAAATAAGCCTTTAGTGTGATAAACCCGTCAAAATACTTTAAGAAAAATTCAATTCACCGCAACTTATGAATTGTGCTTGTTAGCACACTTCTATCATCGAACTGTTATTCTCCATATAGGTTAGCACAAAACAGCGCATGAATGGAACGTTGATTCACGCACTTCGAAACCATTGACCAACGTATCCAAATAACATCCTATAAAACACAAATAACTTATCATCATAACTCATTATTCAATATATAAATCATACCATACTATATATTACTAATTTATTATATTATTTATTAAATCCAATTAATTACATTTGATTATAATACCCAACTATATAAATATTATTAATAATTATTACTATTACTACAATATTATAATTATAACTATATTACTATATATTATAATTAATATTGCCACTATTATTATCATTACTATTATATTATTATAATATTTATAACTTAATATACAATTATTATATATATATACTATATATATTCGCTAGGTATCATCTATATGTCTTATCATTTGCTTTTTGCTTTAATGTAGGTTCTTATTGTTCAATATCTTTCTTACTTACTAATATAAGTGAACACACATCTCGTCCCTCCTTCCTTATCTCGAAACAAGTTAACTTCTCCATCCCTAAATAAATTTTAGTTGTTTAACAAGACTTCAATATTCTGCATCCGAAGTAATTATAAATAAGTTGTTAGATAATTAATTGATGATCAGTACAATCCCTTAGCAAAATATATACCAATGAATAATATTACCCGTTATAGTCCAGAATTAATTTAGAGAAGATTAAGTTGATCATGAGTTTATGACATTTTTCTCTAATCAGTAACTAAATTGATATAAATTTATATGGATATATATATAAATATATTATGATATCACCATTATTATTATTATCTATATAATCTATTTCACGTATATTCATGTATCTTTAATCGATTTTAATCCTACAATTATCATATTACATATATATCAAGTACATTATTGCAATTAGTCTATTATCTGAAGAAGATCAGCATTATCATTTGCAATTTCATCAATCTTTGATAATCATCAATCAATTCAATATCATCATTATATCATTTTCCATTACAAGTATTTTCCCAACATCTATGCATGCAGTATCATCATTTATTCATCATATCATTATTCATTCCCTAAACAATCTATCCAATACAAAAAAACATTTACACGATTTACACCAGCACAAACAACCGTTTCCACTGTACTCATGTACTGCCACCTCTAATCTCTGTATGTTCGCATCAATTCATATAATATTAGGTATTGCCATACTTATTATTATTATCAAATAATAAATATAAAATAAATTGCCCCCTAATATAGAATGTTTATATATAAACTAGTGTAGGTATAGATATATAATATAAATTAATATATATTATAGTATATAGTATATTATATCATCATGATTTTACCGATTATTATATAGTACTAACTATGAACATAGTATATATAATATATATATAATATATATATTATATATATATAATATATATACTACTATATATATATACCAATAATAGTAATATATATATATATATATATATAATATATAATATATCATAAATAAATATATTATATATATATATATATAAATATATATATATAATATATAATATAATAAATATATAATTATATCAATAATAATAATATATAATGTTATTTTGTTATTGATCTTATCATTATCATTCATTATGATTCATCATCATTCATCATCATTATCATTATCATCAAATCATCATCCATCAATCATATTATCATTATACATTCATCATCATCGATTATCATCATTATCATTCATTATCATTATCATCCTATACATCTATTAAAAAAAACATTAATTTAAACAATTATATCAAAGCCGCATGCACCGTTTTCTGTAATAGGTAATATATATATAATATATATATATATATTATATCATATATATACTATTATATATATATACTATAATATATTATATATATATTTGATTAAAATTTGAATTGAAATTGTTATATGATAAAAAAAATATTGTATAATATACCCGTATATATATATATATATAGAGGGGTATATATATATATATAGTATATATATATATATATATATATATAATATATATATATAAGTATTATATATATATATATACACGTTATATAATATATATATATATATATTATTATATACATTATAATATAGTAATATAATATATATATATATATATAATAATATTATATAATATATCATATAATATATATATATATATATATATATATATATATAATAATATTAATATATATATATACCTAAAATAATATATATATAATATAATAATATATATAATATTATATATAGAATATAAATAATATTATAATATAATATATATAATATAATATTATATATATATACTTGTCGTCCCCACTTAACTCCTACGAGAAACAGACTACCTCTAGATATTGTAACCACTACAGCAGCGGGCCCAAAGATCCCCTTTTTAGGGAGGGAAAAAAGACGTGTGAAGTTGATCTATGTCCGTTAAGTCACGAGAGCCTAGCAATTGACAGTTGTTAGAGGGTGCTTTATTGATTTTAAATTTGTATCTCTTGAAGGGAGGGATGTGTCCAGACGAGATCAGAACAGCACTTACGCAGAGGTATGGTCCAAGTTGACCGTCCAAAGGATATATTCTTTGAATGAGTTGAAGATATGGTATATTTGATATGCGGGAAATCGTTCTTAATAATTGTTAGTCAAGTAGTTTAAAGGGGTATTAGGGGATGGGGGAAACGTGTTGTATAGAGACCTTGTATAGAATATGTAATGTTGATGGGAATTTTTTCCTTCAAGTGGATGATTTACTGTAAAATTGACAGCCTATCATATAAAGACGGTCTTTTAACGAAAATTTTTTTCCGGTTAGTGGCATATGAAGAGTGTGAAGAATGCAAGCCTTATATCCTCAGACTTTATTGCAAGTTTTAATTTCTGATATGATCTGAATCGGAACAAAAACAGTGAAGGAATTAGAAAAATAATATTTCTCGATGAAGGAACGAATTTGTCTTATCACAATACTACTTCTGAGATTCTTTGTTGCGTACAGTATTGTTCTCACGTTTCCAGTTGTGATGTTAGTGCATGAATCCGTTATTTGGAAATGAGTGTGATTGATGTAAGTACCTATGGGATATTTATCGAATCTTTTTGCCTTTACTAATATGTGATCTTGAATTGATATTGGTGATGTAGGGTGCTTGAATGTCATTGCTTATCAAAGGTCAAACAGGATTGAGAGGGAGTCCTCTATTGTTTATAGGAATATGTTGGTGGGATTACACCTTCGGTGAAAAAGAAATTAAAATTGGCATGGATAGCAATGTCGAATAGGGGTAATAGGTGGGTCATGCACAAAAAGTAAAGTTTAAAGAGTAAATACAGAATAATTACCCCCTGGAGGGACCCAAACCCTTCCCATTAATTAAGTTAAAATTATTATATGAACGAGAGAAGAAGTTGTCTTGAAGAAATTTAACTCCATGACTGGTAGTTTTTTAAAAACCTTTGTTTTTTTTTATTTTTTCTGTTACATATCCCGAACTTCAAATGCCTTGTTGATGTATATTGCTACAAGGAGGTATGAATGAGTGAGAGTTGTAAAACCCGTTAAAAAATGTTTGTAATAGAACGTTAGAAGAGAGATAGTAGAGTCTTTGTCGAAAACTATTTGAGTCTGATTTAGGGATAAAGGGGGAAATTGTAAAGAGGAATAATTTTTCCAAATTACTTTGGAAGCTAGAAACAGTAAGATATAGGTCATGTAGGAGCTAATATTAGGCTGATTATTCCGTCTTTAAAATACTGGTATAATATGTGCGATTTTCAAAATTAGCCATCAGTTTTTACATTATGATATTAAGCTTATGGCATTTGTCAAAAGGCCTTGAGGTGAAGTTATATATGATCGGTTGTACGCTTGTATTTTTTAAGGTTTTTAATAATAAATACCTCCGAGGAGGAGGGGATCTCTGTTGGTTTTCAACCTTTACTAAATAAATTGTCCTTTTTAATAGGTTTGTGGTTTGGACTAATTTTTGAATAATGTGAATAAGAATATGGCATTGTGCTTTTCAGCTGGGAATTTTGTTTTGTTTACTGATGACTTCGTGGGTTGGTGGTGGTGGTTGAGTGTGTGACGTGTGTGCATTCTTTTTTATTGTAAAGAATATTTTTTAGTGTTTTTCATGTGGTTTAGTGTTTTGTGTGTATAATGCTGTCAATTCTTTTTTCTGATTAGTATAAGATTATTATTTCTATTTCAGTCTATAATTTTTTAATTGTGAATTGTTTAATTTGGTTTAATTTGTTTAAAAAAATTGAGCGGTTTTATTTTATTGAGGGTTTCGATTTCTGATTTATAATTGAAAATTTTGGATTGAATTATTTGTGGTTGCCGTGTGAAATGAATTTTTTTAGATAATTTTAGAATTATTTTATTGCTTTGCAGAGAGAGGCAAAATCAGCTATTTAAAAGGAGTCTAAATCTAGTTCTATGAGGCCTGTAAAAGCTTGCCAGTTTGCTTTCTTTTATATGGTTTACCATATGTTTTTTAAAAGATGTGTATTGTAGACGGTGTTTATGTTAATGAAATAGTATTAATGTTGATCTAAGAATTAGACATGGAAAGTTTGCCAAGTTGTGATTACATGAATGTGGGAGAGAGCAGAAGGTGTCAGAGGATGTAGGGCTCTGATTATGTTGTAAATGTCTGGAGTAGGTTGATTTCGCTTGATGAAGATACTGAGTAAATGCAAGTTGTCTTTAAGTGTATCACCTCTTCTTGGTGTGTGTTTGTGTGAATGTTAAGACATGTGGGGTGTGTGCATTGAAGTCCCCGGAAAATATTGTTTTTATATTTTTATATTGCACTAAGTTAGACTCGTCAAGAACATAATCTTGAGGACAGTGTTGGGATATAGATGGAGGGATATAAATATAAACAATTTTTTTTTCTATTGATTGGTAAGTGGAAATTTGATCATTGCTCATGAAAGATTTTCATTATATATATATAATTATTAATAAATATAATATATAGTATATATATATATATAATATTATATATAATATAATATATAAATATAAATAATATAATTAGTATATAATATATATATATATATAATATATAAATATATATATATAATAACATATATATATATAATATATAATATATTAATTATATATATACTAATATATTATATATAGATATAAATTTTTATTTATAATATTATTTTTTGTTAGAAGTATTATTCACTATTTTATAATTTTATTGTGAAAGGTTGTGTAGTGAGTGCGGCTGCGTTGCGTGCGTGCGTGCTTTCCGCCGTGCGTGATGTGGTGAAATTAATTCCATGTGGTATGTCAAAAAAAAATTATTTAGTTTTGAATTTTTTTTAAATGAGACTTAAAATGTTTCATGCAAATTAAAATAAAAGTTTATTTTAAAAATCTGCGTTCATTTTCTCTTTAAATATATATTTATATATATTATATATATATATATATATAGTATATATATATATATATATATATATATATATATATAATATAGATAGTTATTTATATATAAAGATACACAACAATACATATATATATATAATATATATATAATATAATATATATATATATATATTATATATAATATAATATTATAATATTAATAATTATAATATAATATATATATATAGTAATTATATATATTATTATATATATATATATATATATATATATATATATATTATATATTATATATAATAATATAAATATATATTATATAATATAATATATATATATATATATATAAAGTTAGTCATTTATAGCTAGAAACTCCACAACGTACAAATCAAGTTTTTTTTTTTGTTTTTTTTGTTTTTTACCAGAAGTGCTCATAAATACGGTTTTTTTTTTAAGTTGAATGAAAACTGGTAACTTTTTACATTTGATAATATTGCATCTAATATTGTAAAAAAGTAAGTCCTCTTTCATACACACGCATATGAGGAGATGTAGGAGGTATATTGTTTAGAAAGGTAATAAATTATGATTTTTTGGACACTTGGGTACAGATCATAAATTTAAGATATCAGAAGTGTTTTACGACAATCACGCACACACATACACATCCCTACACATACATACATACACATTGTGATGATGTTGATATATTATGGATGGAAATGTTTCTCTGTTACAACATTCTTCATAATTACTGTATGTTAATGTACAATTTATCGTAATTTCTGCTGATCTTAGACAGGAATTTTGGAATTTTTTAAAAAATATGACATACGGTGATATGGTTGTTGTTGTTGTTGTTGTTGTTGTTGTTGTTGTTGTTGTTGTTATTTTTGTTGATTATTTTTCTTCTTGGTTTTTAACATCAATCAACATAATATATATATATATATATATATATATATATATATATATATATATATATATATATATATATATATATATTATTATTATTATTATTATTATTATTACACATAATACACATATTATAATATATATATATACATATATTATTATTACATATTATTATATATTATATTATTATATTATTATACATATACATATATATTATATTATTATTATTACATATTATTATAATTATATATATATGTTATTATTATTACATATTATATATATATTATATTATTATACATATATATACATATTATATATTATTATACATAATCATATATATATATTGGTATATATATATATACATTATTATTATTATTACATATATATACACATATATTATTATTATTATTATATTATTATTATTATTATTATTATATATTATTATTATTATTATTATTATTATTATTATTATTATTATATTATATTATTATTATTATTATTATTATTATTATTATTACATATACATTATTATTATTATTATTATTATATTTATAATATATACATATTATTACATATTATTATATATATATATATATATATATATATATATATATATATATATATATATATATATGTATATATATATATATATATATATATATATATATATATATATATATATATATATATTAGATGTACAAAATATATATCGAAATATCGATATTTTTGGCTAGATATATCGATATTTTTATAAATATCGATTAAAACCATATATCTATATTCTCGATATTTTTTTTTTTAATATCGAAAGCCGATATTCTTTTAAAAAAATTTTTAAAGGGCGGAAAAAAATAAATTCTTATCCCTCTCCCGACACCCTGAAGTGATGAAACTTTTTCCCCCATATTTGTTAGTCCCCCCAATGTCGCGTATAAAATAAACCGAAAAATTGGGGTTTTAGATTTTCGTCTTTTTCGGGAACCAAAAATAGAGAGGGGATCGACATGGCACATCATACCACATAGTCAAAATTGTCTTCTTATATTCGCTAATCACTATTCAGTTATTCAGGGATCAAGTGGATAATGCGACCCAATAAAATTCTTTGAATGTGATAGTGCTTTCCCTGCTGCGTTTATTTTAAAGAATGAAAATATCTTATCGTGGCCGCGACGTCAGTCTCAATGGGAACGGAACGGTTTTATTGCTCGTCGCTTGCTTCAATTGAAATAGATTGACTCGAGCATATCAATCAGTTAGTCTTTTTTAGTGTACTTGATGATAAGTATTGGGCTTTGTAATAATAATATATATATATAAATATATATATATATATATATATATATATATATATATATATATATATATATATATATATATATATATATATATATATATATATATATATATATATATATATATATATATAAATAATTAAAGGGTAACTAACTTGAGTTACATTGAATAAAAGGAAAGGAATTAAAAATAGCTATAATAGTTTTATTTTCCTTTTTTCATGAAATATTTTATAATTTATTTATTTATTCTGAGACTAGTAAAGACTTTGCAGTCCACTCTGAGAGTGGCCTGATCTTGATTACGTAGCTAAAGTGGAGTGTGTTCCAGTATCAGTGGACGAAGATAATCTGCTGCAGAAATCTCGAAACAGGACCTGCGTGAGTTGGTTTATACAGTTAACATACCGAGTACCGACTAGTCTAATCATCTACTGGCGATTACTATTGTTTCGCATATGTAATTAACTAAATTAACGATTTTATAATAGCTATTACTAAAAGTTAGTACTTGGGGGTACATCACTACAGCTTTTCTTATGATAAGTCGTCTGCTAATCCAGTTCGAACTTCTTAAATATTATTTAATTTTATTACTAAATTTAATAGATTTTCTTAAGATCCCGACATCAGAGTCGTCCAAGTATCAGTTGTCTACCATCAAATTTAAATTAATTTCGTTGTTGGAATCAATATTTATTTTGTACTTAAACAAGAAATCATTTTGAAGATTCCTAGCTTCATTAATGCTTAATAGTTATTTTTGATTTTTAATACGAAAAAAAAGTGATTTTTATGATTATTGTTGTTTAGTTTTCTAGTGAAACACGATTTTCTTATTTAATTTATTCACTGCCGACCTACCACAAAAACACCCTCAGTTCCTCAAGATCCAAATATCAACGCTTTTCTAGAACAACTTGTCCCCAAACTCTTTGGAGTTGGAAACAGTTGGAAGACCTTAGAGTGAAGATCCTTTTTCCATTTCTACCACTTTTTCTTCTTTACATACGTCTGCTTCATATTTATAAATTAAAGCCTTTCTCTCTCTCTGAGTGAAACTATAGTATATATATATATATATATATATATAAGTGTTATATATATATAAGGTTAAAGATATATATAAGTTATATAGTATATATATATATATATATATATATGTGTATAGAGTATATATGTATATATATATATATATATATATATATATATATATATATATATATATATATATTATATATTACATATATATATATATATATATATATATATATATATATTATATATATATATTATATATATTATTACATATATATTATATATATATACATATATATTATTATTATATATATATATATATATTATTATTATTATTATTATTATTATATATATATATATATTATTATATGAATATATATATATATATATATATATATATATATATATTATTATTATTATTATTACATATATTATATACATATTATATATACATATATACATATTAATATTACTGTCATTAACATTAATACATACAAGGAAAGGAGATCGGATTAAAACGCTATTCATTATTATATATTATTATTATATATTATTATATATATATTATTATTATTATTATTATTATTATATACATATATATTATATGGTATATATATATTATTATTAGATATATTACATACATATATATATATATATAGTTAGGTTAGTATTAAACCGTAATACTGTAAAATACCTAACAACTGCTCATTGTTTAAGAATGCAAATAAATCTGTTAACAACATCATTTCTGCCGTTGTAAAATAAAAAACATCGTACATCCCTAAAACTTTGTTATTTATTTTATTTTTTATTTTATGTTATTAATTTATTTTGTACTTTCATAACTGAAATTTGCCCTTGATTCCAAAACTGTATTCAATTTTATTATAGCTATTGTTGTTTTTTAACTATGCGTCGCCTAATCTGAGGCTATATATATATATATATATATATATATATATATATATATATATATATATATATATATATATATATATATATATATATATATATATATATATATATATATATATATATATATATATATTTATTTATTATAATAAACTTGGGATAGTTATTTTAAAATATATCGAAATATCGATATATCGAATATCGATATTTTTCTGGCGATAATATCGAAGGCGATATGATATTTTTTAAAATATCGATATATCGATTTATCGATATTTTTTAGATATCGGGCATCCCTAATATATATATAACAGCAAAATATTTTTAACTGATGCAAATATTTTATAAATCTTTCTGTATATAATTTTTAAAGTCATCAGAGATTACATAAATTGAACAAAATAATAAATTAAAACACTCTTTTGTTTATTATGATATTTAATATTTATTTTAAAAGTTAAAGTCTTTCTTTTTATTCTTTACTTTCACTTAAAAGCAAAATGGGGAAAAAATATTAATTATTTAAGTAATTCTTAATTAATTTATTATGTAATTATTCGGTTTAAATATAATTATTTTTTTTCGTAATAAAAAAAGAAGAAAATTTAAGAAATAATTTTGAAATATATGAACAAATGTTTTAAATTCTTAATATATATTTCATGTGATCCCGAAATATATATCTAAATTCTTATAAAATATGGTACGAATTTGCTCTTTTTTTTATATATATATATATATATATATATATATATATATATATATATATATATATATATATATATATATATATATATATATATATATATATATTATATATATATATATTATTATTACTATTTATAAGAGGTATATTTATATATATATATATATATATATATATATATATATATATATATATATATATATATATATATATATATATATATATATATATATATATATATATATAAAATAGCAAGAATAACCAAAACTATATTTAAACATCTCTAAAAGAAATACGTTACCTCTAATAGTTTTCGAGAAAAGGTGAAATCTACGCCGAGCTGCCATTACTACTGATAAGATTTATACAAAATAAGTAGTATAAAATTAAAATTAAAATAAATAATATTAAACTTATTGATAAAGAATGATTAAAGTATAGACTTGAAAAAGTTCACGAATAAGACAAAATTTCACTTCAGTAGTATTAAGCTATTAATATTTAAATTTTCATTTAATTTTGGTTTAAGATGCCAAATATATAAGGATTCCAACAAAAGAAGATCAGGTTCCTCAGCTTGGGCTAATATACTAAAATTGGTATCCTGTATATGATGGTTTTCACGGAGAGAATGAGCATTTATAGCTGAAAAGGGAGGATGATGAAGATGATCTAGGGTTCTAAATGATATACCTCTATGTTCTGCAATACGAGTGGAAAGGTTTCTAATAGTCTTTCCTATGTAGGTGGCATCACAGTCACCACACTTATATTGATAAATTACTGAAGAACACAGAGGAATAGGAAGTTTATCTTTGAATCTAAAATAACCTCCAATTTTCATTTCACTGGAGAATATTAATTTAAATTTGAACTGGGGAAAGTTTGTTTTTAAAAGAGAATCAATTTTACGTCGAATTTCATAACTCATTCTTCCCATGAAAGGTAACTTCATATACAGGATATCCTTGGGAACTATCATCTGAGTAAGAGGTTTATTTGTAAATTTTGAAGAAAGTAGTTTACGGAAAGTTTTATCAATCAAAAATTCTGGAAACCCATTCTTCATGAATAACGATTTCAGGAATTCTAGTTCATTTGAGAGATTGACATAAGAGGATGAAATCTTGTATCCCCTATCAAAAAGTGTCTTGATTAAGTTAATTTTAAAAATATGGGGAATGAAAGAATTAAATTTAGTTGTCAATCCAGTAAAAGTAGGTTTCCTGAAAACGCTAGTGTGGAATTTGTTGTCGTCCTTATATACTTTGATATCAAGAAAAGCCAGACAATTATTCTTCTCAACATCAACTGTGAATTTGATATTCGGATGTTTGGAGTTGATGTATTGTAAAAATTTGTCAATATGATCATTAGACTTAAAAAGAAGAAAAGAGTCATCAACATATCTTCGATAAAGTACAGGTTTAAATTCATCTGGGCATTCATTAAGCCAAATTTCTTCATAAAAACACATGAAGATGTTGCTAAGAGTTGGGCCTAGAGGACTACCCATAGCAACACCATCAATCTGTTTATAAACGCTAAAATTGA